>JBBUKS010000029.1:386696-404028 GCA_038050645.1 Hedychium gardnerianum
GATTAGTTCATCAGATAACAATAAGACTTAACTCTGACCCTTTGACAACATCAAAACATAGGTTTGATTCTGGTGCTTCCTGCACCAACACTCTCATGCTATGAATCGTATTGCGGATATTCAGTAAATGAGTTTAAGACTAATTCAAACATATAAAGAATATGTACTCAAATAGTAAATCTATATTTATCAAATAAATAGTATAAGTCATAAGGCGATTATCTTAGGATACCTCTCAAATATAATATAAGTACTATTTATCATTTATATATACGAGTAACATCTTGATATATTTATCAAATTTGCTCTCGTAATCTCTATCTAATTATTATTTTCCCTTAATCACTCTTAGAATTTTAATTTTTAATATTAATTTAGTAGATTATATATATATATATATATATATATATATACTATCGTACTTGCTATCCGCCGCGACTAAGTGGTCGGGATGTTTGAAAATGATTCGGGCGACCCGAGTGAATGCCCTCAGTTTCTTTCTCTTTTTGATTTTTTTAATCTTAAATTTCTTAAATTCTGAACTTTAAATATTATACCCCAAAATAAATATCGCACGTCCCATGAGCATCTATTTTTTTTTTTTAACTTGAACACTATATCTCAATCTTAAACTCTAAATGCAAAATTTTAAACAGCTTGATCTTGAGCTAAAAAAAATTTAAAAAAAATCTTGAACGCATTCACTTTGAGTTGTCCGGATTACTTTCGAGCGCCCCAGTCATTCAATTGCACACCATCCCAAAGGGAGAGACACGCAGAGTATCAGAATTATATATATATATATATATATAATTTTGATATCATGTACACTCTTATATGGGCAACAACCTACGTGGGCACCTGACGTAATTAAAATAAAAAAAAATTAATCTGTTTCTTCCTTCTCTCTTCCTTCACGCGAGTTTGTTTTGCCCCGATTTTCTATTTTTTTCCCAAAAAATTTAAACCAACACCACATTGGTGATGGTTTTAAAAAATCAGTACCATCATGTTCAAAATAGTTCAGACTTGATATCAGGGTAGTGGTGTTTTTCAAAATTAACCACCAAAATAAATAATTGATTTTTAATCTTAGAAATTATGATGGGTAAAAGATAAACACTCAATATACCTTTGCAACACATTCTTATATTATCCTGAAATACGAGTACAAAAAGGAGAGGAGGAAAATGATCAATATAATTTTAACGAAAACTCTAACTCACTTGCCCTGAGTTGAGAGTTGAACAAGATGACATGTGTCTAGGGTTGGAACCGGGGAAAGAGAGGAGCGGAAGAGAGACGAAGAGAGTTTAAGACTTTAGTTTTAGGAAAGATGGAGAAACGGAGCTCGCGAAGGGAGAAAAAGAACAATAATAGCCCGCGCGAAGAAAGAGAGAAGGAATAGATGAATTAAAAAATTCTAGTTTTAACTATGAGTGATGCTCACGTAGGTTATCGTCTATGATCGCTAAGGGTGCAAACGAATCGAGCCGGTTCGAGAGCTTTTCGACCCGGCTCGAAAAATATTTGATCCGTATTCGAAATTATCGAATTCGAGCCAAATTTGAACATGTTCGATAATTTTTTTGAGCCGAATTCGAACTCATACTATTTTGTTCGATTGTTCACGAGCCGCTCACGAGCTGAACTCGAATCGAATTCTAATTATTTTTACACAGTTTTAACTTAAATATATTCAAATTAAAGTTTAAATAATTCGAATCGAATTCGAATTTAAATCATTTCGAATTATAATTCGAACGTATTTGAATCGAAGTTCGAATATGTTCGAATCGAAGTTCAAATAATTCGAATCGAACTCGAGCTCGAATTCCATTTCGAATCGAGCTCGAGCCAAACTTATTTATATTTTCGAGCTTCGAATCAAGCTTCGAATATTATATATATTTTTGAGCTCGAACTCAAATATTAATATTTTTATATTATTCGATTCGATTCGTTTGCACTCCTAATAAAACTCGTGTCAAAATATACGGGATATCAAAATTATACATGGATTATATATATAATCCATTCCATAGTCCGGTTCGCTTGGTTAAGACCGAACCGCTTTCTGGTTCAGTAACACGATCTTCGTTTTCCATAAACCCTCGAACAATTCTAAACCCTAAATGCTTCGTGTCCGCTCTTCAGTTCTCAATTTTCGAGCCTCCTGCGAATCGTTCTCCCTCCGGTGTGCAGCGCCGGACGGCAACTTCCGGTGGCAGCGGGCAATACTCTCTTCTCCATAGGGCTCTCCGGCGTCGGTGCGCGGTCATGCTGATGCGCTTTCAGCTCTAATCCCGCTCCTTGTGTATGATCTCCACGTGACACTCATTAATGAGCACAGATGCAGACGGCTGTGAGACGACTCTACTCTTATTCTCCAGCTTCGTATTCCTCTTCCTCTTCCTCGGAAAGGGGTACCAAACTGTACCTTCTCTTCTTTCACCCGACGATTGATAGTGCCAATTTTAAGGCACCTGTCCTGTACTAGCAACCTGAACATAAGGAACGAGATATCTAGTTCTATGGTTTAGGTAGCAAAATTTAAGTTCTTGAATAAGCAATGTGTAGTTCTTTCATTTAATCGGCATGTCTTCTCTGTTTGTATCTGTCATCTTGGTTTTGTCGTCCAATGTCTATTCCAATAATCTGTTGGCCTTGGAATGTTTCCAGTTCTGCGTTTCTATTGCATGAAAAAGGAAGCTAATTTAGATTTTCCTTGCAAGTGGGAAAATTCTTTTAACCGAAGTCACTTTTGCTAAGTTATTTCACTTCCACATTTAACACAAAGAAGCTTGTTGACTAGTACTTCAGTCTAAATAACTATAGATGTAGTCTTCTTCATATCCCTTTTGTCGCATCTTATTCATTATTTATTCCGAAGATGAACAAAAAATAGTATATTTCAAGAAAAAAAAGGGATTTTAGCTTTATATCCAGTCCAGGTGGCAATTCCTTGTTTGTTGGTGAAAATGACTGTCTTTCTTAAATCATTGCAGTGTTTATTGGCTTACCTAGTGCATTACTTCAGACAAATTCCAGTAGCCAGGGAAAACCATTTGCTGCGTCAATTCATTCTAGTTCGTGTAAACCACAAAAAGGAAAGAGGATACCTAAAGAAGAAAGGCGTGCTCTAGTGGAGTCTTTTATTAACAAGTAAGATAACTATTTAAATGAGGTCTTATAATGTCCATTCTAGCTCCACATTCAATTTCATCAAGTGCTAAATTCTCTTTCTAATCTTTTATAAAACAAAGTTGCATAGAACTGATGGTTTGTGATTGTTATCTAAGAATCATCTAAATTTGTGTCTGGTGCAACTAGATCATATTGCAGTCCACCAAACAATATAGAGATAAGAATGTATAGGTTAAATCTAGACATAGCTTCTTTACTTATACCAATTGCTTCTCCTGAAGTCATCTTTTCTACCTATAGGCCACTTTCCACAAACATTAATGTTTGTAAATTTACAGCTCTTGCAAACTTGCTAGTTTACATTTAAGAACATTGATTGTCAACATGTAAGTTTGTTATATTAATATGTCATTTGCTAATGTTGCATCATGATCTAGTTGCAACTTTGCAAAATAGCTGATGTCATCTTCATTTAATACTTGTTGGTATGACAGGTATAGAGCCCAAAATGTTGGAAAATTTCCTTCTCTTACACAGGTCCGTAAGGAGGTTGGTGGGCGTCATTACATAATAAGAGTGTTGGTTCAAGAATTAGAGCATAATGCTAAATTGGCCTCTTTCAACAAAGAGACTAGGGTATCAAGAAAAGTAGAAGATGGTCAAATTTCATATGCAGTTGTCGCAGATGAAAACTTGAAATTAAGTACCATGACTAAAGTAAGTTTTTATAAGGTATTTTTTTTTTGCAAGCTAGAAAAATGGCATGTCGCTTATAACAACTTGTGATGGTAGTCAACTTGTAGTTTTAGTTTTTGCGAGTTTGACATATTGGCTATGTTTCGACATTTAAGCAACCTTGTCATGTTAATTTTATATCATATTTATCTCTCGATATTTTTCCTCCTGGACACACACAGACACACACACAACACACACACACACGTTTTATCTCTTTTTCCCACACACACACACACACAGAGCACCAGTTTTATCTCTTTTTCCCTTCATATGATTATTTTTGTGTTATTTGTTTTCTCCTTTGCTTTTTTTTTCAGAATTAAGGATTCTCTCAAAAGGATTGTTATTAGTTTTGTCCTTTTAGTTAATTATTATTAGTTTTTGATTAAAATAAAGATATAAAAGTAATAAAGCTTAATACTAATACATTGGTATTAAAATCTCTTTTTTTTGTTTGCTTCACTGTCAACTTACCAAAAAGGGAACCAAAATGAAATGTTATTTCATGTTTTCTGAACCGAATCAACCTAAATTTTATTAGCAAAATTTTAAGCTGAAATGAAAATTTTGGTCGTTGCTGTTTAACTTTTTCACTTTAATTTAATATGAGAGAATGGAGATCCCAAACTTAAGCATAAGCTAATAGATGCACCAACTGACCTTGTTAGCATAGAGTTCAAAATGCACATTAGCATGAAGTTCTAACATGATTTCAGTTCATAGTTCATCCTGACAGATTAAATACAAACATTTATCTTAGTAATTCGTATTTCTTACTCTCAACATAACTTTTATGAGGGCTAATAATGTTGTAATAATTGATTTGTTATTTAAAAATGAACTAAAGCCATGCCACCTTCTTAATGAGAAGGATAGAAAAATTATTTTAGTTACATGTTTTCTTTTTTTCTTTTGATAAAAGAAGGGAGGAGTTGGTTGTGTTAACTTGTATATTACAAAGGATATGACCAAGAACCTTGCCGGAACTAGTATTTCTCAATCTTTGTTCTCACAGATTCCTTTACTGAATATCTACTGTTCTTGCATCCTTTTAATGGAGTTTAAGGCTTGCAAAAATTATTATTCCACTTCCCATTTCTTTACCTGAATCCCTACACTTTTTTTTTTCATGTTCACTATTTATATTGTTAGATCCTATTATCCTTATAACATTGCCTTGGCTGTCCCTGAGGTGCAATATTGAGGGTGACTGATAGTTAGATCCTATTAACATTGCCCTAGCACATATTCACCAAAGTGCAATCTAGAGGGTGACTATGACTTCATGCTTGCAGGCAGAGTGACTTGTATATGCATGCTAGAGTTGGATTTTTGAAGTTACCCTTTTGACTTATATTCACTGATCTTGATCTTGTATTCTATCCATTCAATATCTTGTTTGATAGGACTTAAGTGATGTTGTGCTATCTTGTGCCAGCAAATGTGTGCATATATATATGTTTGTTGTCCTATAGTTGGAATGGCTCGTGACTTGGTTCCTTTGTGTTTGTTTTGTTGCAACAAGGTTTTTGTTGGTTTCTTTTTTTCTTTGTGCCTTGAGTTTCTACTAAATAAGTAGAATACTTTGTCAGTAAAGCCTCTACAAGATATCAAGAAGTTATCTTCGTGAAGGAATTTATATTTTCTTTTGTGCCAAAAGTTCAAAGAAACCTCACTTGATAAGTTCATTTTTTTTATTACTTGTCTGTAGGATGAGTCATCAGTTCCTTTGAAGTTGGTAATTGAAGCAGATTCTTCTCAAACTCCTCCAGGAGATCCTGTAGGCTGCCAAACAGAGATTAGCACCATTGACTCTTCACAAGACACACCTAACCATAAGGCAGTTAAACATGCAAGGGATGATACAACTCTGGGGACAGATATGGAGGACTTGCAACCTATGTAAGCAATTTAAAGTATTTTAGTACCTTTTGCTCATTTGTTCAGGATACTACTCTCAAAATATTTACGTCCTCATTATTAGTGCCAGCACAAGCCGGAATCAAACTTTCGGCATTGATTTTGGCTCTGTTCAATTCAAATTGGAACAGAAAACAAAATCCTGATTCATTCTTGCCAATTCTATTGAAATTATTTGAGTTCAGCTATATGGATATTTTTGCTCTTCTATCCTATAATTAATGAACCTAAAATGCATTTCTAGATACTGACAAGGGTAGAAGAATAAACTATACATATCCCAATGCCTACGGTTTGAAAGATTCAGACACAAATATAGAGCCAGGGAGTACCATAATACATATGAATATTTAGCTCATAACCAACTTCACCTTGATACAAGATGCAACTGAAATTCTGGATGATATCATTCATGACCCAACCCGCTTAACTGTTTATTGTTTTTTTTCTCTCCTTTTCCCTCTCTGTATATCCTTGATGTGAATGGGTGAGTAGACAGCCTCTATGGTATTGTAATAGCACAACCGCCTAACCTTTAAAAATATATCATATCCAATACATTTTCATGTTAATTCTGAAGAAAGAAAATTTGATTAAACTGGTAATATCAAAGAAAATGTCCACTTCAAAGTTGCATAAAATGCATCTGTACTATCTAATTGGTTTAGGTAGAATGACATGTTACTTTTCTTTGTTTGATTCTGTTAGTTTACTAGTTGCAGTTACATTTACCATGAATCTTCATCTAAACTGTCTTTTACTGTTTCCTAAGTGATTACTTAATGATAAAGAGGCTCATTGCTATAGCTCATCTTGTATAATTCTCTAGAAGATTTTGTAGTGAGTTAAAAAGCTTAATTTATCCTTGAATCTTTTGGTCATTACAACATTTTGTTGGAATCAAGATATACCAAACTTACTGCCTAGTTGAAAGAAACTATCTTGTTAGTTAAATTTCTAGCTACTAAATGATGTGTGGGGTTACCTTGAGATAAATAACTTTGCTCCTGTTTAAGTTCTTCGATTTTTTTTCTGTCACTTCTGAGTTTCCTGAAGTTGGGGTAGCTTAAATAGGTTAAATTACATTTCCCCCTTACGAATTGCACTTGGATGCTTTATGAGTTTCAAAAACTGCAAATAATACCATTGGACATACCCCAATCAGCAAAGAAAATACCTCAAATATTTTTTTGGGTTTAATCAGCCTTTTTGGGTTAATTGTATCTGGTTCAAATTAACAAAACTAATTAGTATTCTGGCAATGCTCTGTCGTTGCTTTGGTAACAATCCACAGCGATTATCTTCTCCCCTCGTGATGTTGCTCCGGCGAAGCTCTAGTGAGGAAGAGGAACTTTATGTAAACCAAGAAATTGTTGAACCTGCAGTTGACTAGTTATAGAAGTATTCAATTAATGTCCTGCATTGTTTAAGCTAAAAAAATGTTTTTCTTGATTCTTTTATTCTGGACTACTGTGTAGTTTTAAAGTCTGTTTTTTGGTGATACTATTTGCAATTTTAAAACCGAGTTCTAAATATAATTAGACCTTAGTGCATAGTAGCTTGTACTTTTTTCATTCAAATTAAATGAGAACTTTTCTGCATAATGAATTTCCTAACAACAAAGGTCAATGGTAAGCTTGTTCTATAAGTTGTTTAACTTCTCTTAGCCAAACATTTGCTTTGCCTTTGTAAGCTTTTTTTTTTGTCTTGACAGGAGACATTGAAATTCATTAAATTATAAAAATAAGATAGAAAAAGCAAATTGAGTGAGATTTTGCGTTTGAGAGATTGAATGCATGAGAGAAATAGGAGCTGTTGTTAACTTCTCTAAGCAGCCATATTTATCTATTTGGACAAAAGATAAACATATGGATTAGATAGCCTTTTGGGTTTTTAGACTGGTAGGGTTGCATAGATCTAGGTGCATTAATTTTCTCTATAAAATGCCACGTATGTTCAGAGAGTAATAGATGCTGAATGCAATCTTGTTATTTTTTTCTTTTTTCTGCAGTGAACACCATAGGAGTTCAAACCATGGAGATTCGCCAAGGGCAACAAACTGGTGGGGCAGCTTGAGATCACTGGCAGATGGGATCTTTAGCATTTGGAGGAAAAAGTAGGTCTTCATCTGCTGCTCTACAAATGGCTGCTTCTCCTGGAGACTTGCCATGTTGCCTTGTTTTGGCTTTCAAAAATAATTTCTCCTACAATCATGAGTTATCCATCTATCTAATGATGAATAGTGGAATAGTGGAAGTTTCTTCTCCGTTTACCCTTTCTATTTGGTCACTTAGATCCAAGTTGATTGAATATTTTTGTTGCATCTGAGAAATGTGCAAAGCGAGTTCAATATTGACTTATTTTGTTAGAGTGCTGTATCTGAAAATGGGTCGAGTGCATGCATTTATTTGTTCATGAATCTTGAGTAATGATGAAGCATAATCTAAAGGGGATTTCATTTTTCATCTTTCTTTCCTTGCCAAAAAGATAAAATGTTGAATGCTCGTTTAGCCCTTCAGTTGCCAAATTGTCGAGAACTTCGACGAATATTGATCATGAAATTTCAAAATAAAATTGTGGATTTGATTGAAAATAATTTAGTATAAGATGTAATAGTTTAAATCATTTCAGTAAGTTGGGAGTGCGAACTGAAACTTTCGGAGTGAATTTAAAATTCTTAAATTTTACAAAAAATAATTTACATTGCGGTGAGCATGTCAGATTTTCAATCCGACGCTTTCCCAACTGAGTTATCCCTGCTTTAATTTTTTTTTATAATAGAAAAAAAATAACATAATCTTAAATATCACAAGTGAAATACACGAATAATTTCCCTTTTCCCTGTGACTATGAAATTAAATGAAATGATATAAAAAAAAATATTTGTTCAAATGGTGATAAAAAATGAAATGTTTGTTTCAACGCTTCCGTCAGTTCGTCTCAGAACCAACACGAAAGAGGAAATTATAAATCATAAAAAAGGAAAGAGAATAAGAAGAAAAACAAGGTGCAGTAAACATAAAACAAAGGAAAATCTCGATCTCGATTGTCCAAATGTAAATAGAGAAGAGGAAGACATTAATTTTATTCATTTCATCAACCAAATTGAATAAAAATGAAATTATCGAAGACGCAATAAATAGGTAAAACTTTTTCTCTCCATTTAAAGGAAAATAGAATAGAAATAAATAATGTAACTCCTTTATTTTTCTCTTCATTTAAAAACATTTTATTCCCCTAAACACAACGTAAAACATTGTCTCGAACAACAATTAACAAAGTTCCTAATGAATTTAACATAACTTCTAAATTAAATTATCAAAATATACTCGAGTTGCTAAGTCCAATTTAACTTGATCAATGCCAAAAATACCAAATATTCATTACCTATATTCATCAAAAACTAATACACTTTACAATGCCAAATCAATTCAATGCCATCACATCAATTTACAAAAATTTGTAGTACTCTACAAGCCACGGCTTCCTACTCCTTGCAGTCCCATCAGCAAATGAAATGGTTCTTCTATAAACAATGTGTGAATCCTTTTGGCGTTTCTTTTCAACCCAATGGTAATGGTTTATTGCTCACCATGCAAGAGTGTTCTCTGTAAATAAAATCCACAACCTTAAACTCTTTTTCGCGAACAGAAAAAGAATATATCAAAATACAGGAAGAGTTGCAAAGAATATATTACAAGCTCAATGTACAAAGCTCTGGTCTTTCTACCTCTTATTGCCCCATCTTTGTGAAAATCCCAGAGAAGTTTGGCAACTTATCGACATGCTTCAGTGCCCGCTCTGCGATCTGCCTCGTTCTATAGTCCCCATGCCTGAATGCTTCAACTAATGCTGTTCCAACGTTTTGATCCCCTGAAATTTCACAAGCTATTTCTTCTATCCTCAAGATCCTTTCCACTGCCCACACAGCTTGCTGCCTGAGTGTCTCTGTGCGGTTTTCCCGCAATATTTCCAGAATTGGTTTAATCCCATCCGCACCATCTAAGACAGACACTCCTTGCTCGATATCCACATTGTCATCCAACAGAGTGCACAAGGCTGCCAAGGCAGCCTCGACAACCTTTTCATTAGTATGATCTAAACAAGCAACCAACTTCTCTACTGCTTTCCCTTCCAACAAACAGAAGCTTTCTTTTACAGAACAGAAGCCATGGTGGACTTGGCACAGTCCAGTAATAACTGGTTGCTTGCCTACGCAAGAAAACATAGAACGGAAAAATCCTGGTTCTGGAACCACTGGGACCCTTGTTAATAGTTTTGTTTGCTTGGAGAGGTTTCGCAGTGCCAGAGCAGAAGCTCTTTGCACTTTGTCTAGACCATTCATCTGAAGCAAATCAGTGTAAAGGCTAGCAAGATTATACTCACGAGTTAGGGCAATGATCTCCGGTTTACCTTCCAGAATGTATGTGAGCCTCGAGAGAACACTAACAAGGCCTTCAAGGAAAGGAGTGGCAAAGCGTCCCCCACGAGTTATCCCTTGCCTGATGCTGGTCACTTTTGAGATGGCTATCTTGAAAGCTCCTTCATCCAAGAGGCACCTGGTTAAAACAGAGTCACTCTCTGGAAGGTCAGCGAGGAGCCCAACAGCAGCTGCCTGCTCTTCCGAGATCCCACTGTCATCTGCAATGATATTAATCAAGCTGCCGAGCTGACCAGCAGTCTCACGAAGCGCATCAGAAAGCTCTTGACCCATGTAAGGAGAAATATTGTTCAAGAGTTTTACAGAAGCCACTCTGACATCTCTTTGCGGGGCTTCAACGAACTGAATAATACTAATGGTAGCACCTGAACTTTTTATAGCAGCAACTATGTTCAAAACAGTGGCTGAAGAACTTGTAAGCCCCACAAGTACCTGAAGAAGCTTGCATTCAATTGCAGGCCCAGTGTTGCTAATTAGATGAAGAAGACTGTGTACAATGTCTTCAGAAACCAAGGTACGGCGATCATGATCAAGAGGGATCCTCTCAAAATTAGCACCTGAAGACACAATGTTCGCAAGAACTGTTGCAGCTACCTCTTTCAGTCTCATAGGCAGCTGGTTGATCCCTACAGTGAAAAGGTCTCTGACAAGTGGTGGAAGGATGCCAGCATGAATAAGTATCTTTGCACTAGCCTCATAAGATGATATTTGGTTCAAAGCCTTGAGGGCAGCTTCTCGTGCTTGCTTGCTTCCACTTTTCATGACATTGACGAGTACCGAACCAGCTGTTTGGGCTACAAAGACTTTCACATCATTGCTCAAGACAAGCTCTCCAAGATAAGCAGCCATTGAGAGCTGTGCTTCAGGTGATCCTGCAAGATTTTGCACAAAATTTGGAGAAAGAATCACCTAAAAAACAACATAACTAATAATTCATTTACAAAATGAAAGATTAGATATTTGGAGAAATGAAACCTTAACACTAATCATCCAGACAAGTATAGAATAACAAAGCATTATTTAGACACTTCATAGAAGTCTACAACTACTACAAAGGAGAGAGAAGTTAGCGTAGGTAAAACTAAAAAAAAGGAAGAAAAACAATTTATGCTTTAATTCTAATTAATCCAACCCAAACATTCACTTATATCCAATTACACTTAGCAATAAAGATAGCCCATGTCATCTACTGCAACAATTTAAATTAGATAATATTTTGGCATGACAGCTGATTGGCCTGATTCCTTAAAGAAAGATGGGTTATCAAACTGTGACACTGCCAAATTTGGATAATCAACTGTAAAGCAAGGCACAAAAATTGATAACGAGAAAGATTGATAAACATAAATTTGTGACAAGTGAATGTTCATATTATATCCTTTAAAACCTCCGAAGTAATTGCTATATTTAGTTATTATTAAAAAAAAAGTAGTTCACGTGGCATAATAAATTTTAAAAAAAAACATGCAAAAACCATTTTTTTTGTTTAATAAAGAGGAAAATAAATTAATAGAAAAAGAACAAACAATATAAATATTCAAAGGAAAAGAAGCTGCTAGAGAAACAAATGCTGCCAAGAATAGGGGGATATCGACATATCGTATATGCATTTATCATAATCATTTAAAATATCATATCAATTTATAAGAAATTGTACATTAATGAGTGTATAAAGGAGTGTAACGAACTAACCAAAACAGCAAATTACCTTCAAGGAGAAGTTTAAGAAGTGGCTGCAATCTACCATTTTCAGCCATTTGTCTGACATTATTTTCACTTTTTCCTAAATTGTCCAATGTCTTGTCAGCTCTTTCTATAGTTAAATGTTTTTCTGATTTGCTACTGGCCATTCCTACCAATATAAGTATCGCTCCGCTGACTCCTCCAATCTTTTCACACAAAGTTTCAGATTTTGAAAGCTCATATAATAATGATACAGCTTCTTCTCTCTCTTGTGAATGCTCAGGTGACAAGAATTTCACAATTGTTCGGATTGTGTCTCCTGCAGCAATAGCTTCCTGCAAAACAATAACATATGAGGTTATCTCTTCATAGAGGGTAAGAACCAAGTCCAGAATGTTCGAGAGGATCAGCAAATCAAACAAAACAGACAGAAGGCAACCTTATTATCATCTTCTTCAGAAGCGATGCGAAGGGTTTCTAGTGCTTTAAGTCGGATTTTCCTGTTGCTGCTCTTCAGCATTTCAGCAATCATAGGTAATAATTCTGCATCACGCACAGCATGTTTGCTTGACCTGCTGTTCTGACAAATATATGTAATGGAATTAAGTGACTGTAAAACATCCACATCAGAACTCCCAAGTGACAGTGTTCTGCATGCTTTGTCCAGCTGGGCAACTTCATTTCTCTTGGTCCACTCTTCAATGGTATTCCTCAGAGCTATACTAGGGTTTAATTCAGTGCTCTTTAATTCTTTATTTGTCAATGGACAGGTTGGCCTCCTTCCATTGTCCCTGCATTTCTTGAACCATTCCTCAATAGCTTCTCGCTCAAAAGTCTGCCCATTCTCTATGGTAACGGGATCTCGCATAACTTGTTTCGTAAGTGAACAAAGAAATGCTTCATAGATAGGCTCAACATGTGAATCGTCATGATGGCTCTCATCTGAATATCCACCCAAATTGAAGCTATCAACCCAATTTTCTGCCATTTCTTCACAGAAACCTGATTAAAAAAAGATGGTTCCATCATGAACCATGAATTAAGATAACTAGACATGACAATCTAAATGGTAATACAAAAGTCAATCACAAATTAATTTGATTTATTTTTCCAACATCATTGGTTTTGAAAATATAGATATTTACCTAAACTTTGAAACTGAAACCTAGCAAAATGAACAAAAGATTCTTTTAAATCCAATAGGGGACACAGGCTCAGTCCAGCTTAAAGTTCTGATGTCAATCTGTTACACTTTATCAGCTAAAGTATATAGTGACTTGCACTAGCAATGTAAGATTTACCGGTAACAGTGCTTGATTCAACCCATAAGTAGGTCTTGGTACACACCAACCAATAGGTATTATAAACTATGAACTAGTTAGCAACCTGAATGCATAAACTTACATATTCTCACGAAAGATACATCAGGATCTTATGTCACACAGACGAAACCAATATCTGAGAGTAAATTTTAGCTTAGCCCAGTTTATCTAGTGTTAATTCAGAGAGGTTACATTTCATTTTTAATATTTCCATGATGTGTAACAAAAGCAATATTTTTCACAAATTTGTTTGCAAATTATAGAAGCTATTAAGAATGTTTCAGTAGGTCTTTGGTCAAGATCTTTGAGGTTAACTATAATATTTAGTTCAACTATCATTGAAAATAAAGGCCTAAATCAGACCAGTCCAGACTAAAACAGCAATTGTGCTGTTCATGCTAGACCAATAAATGGGTAAGATAAGGCATCATATATTGCAAGTAAATTTGAACTAGATCACCTCCACAACTAAGACAATTTAATTTTTGGCAGATTAATCAATTTTTGCTATGAAGATAAGAAGTCGGTTGGCTCTGTTCAATTAAAGACCAAACTCACTTCCGTGACAAACTTTGGAAAAGAGAGGAAAAAAAAAACAACAGTTCAGAACTTGCCAGATCAACTTGCAGACCTGTTCCTTTGGCGTATCAACTTTCCAGATAAAAACCATAGTAACTAATTAATCTCAGCTGCGCATCCCAACCCCGATGCCATCAAGCATGCTAGATCCATGAATCAGCGTAAGCGAATAGAACGAGAAGAATCAGGAAAGACAACCGTACCGCTATCTGCACCGCAGCTCCTCCCCTTCCCGAGAATCTTCACCGAGTCTGCAACCCTAATCTTCCGCCTCCGCTGGTCCCGATCGATGCCCCCACTGCGTAGGCCCGAGGGATCGAGAAGGAGAAGAGAGGGTACGAATTCGGAGGAAACAAAGGAACGAGAGAGATGTTTGACTTATATTGGGGTCGTGCAGCAGTCGGACCTGGTTCCTTTGGCGTCTGCGTACGGAAGACGAGAGCGGAGACCATGCTTTGTCTGGAGGTTTGGACATTGGTACATAGTAAGCGAGGGAGGAAGTTACCGTGTGGAAATGTACGCCGCTTGTTGGCTCGACGAACTTCGACGGTCGAAGCCTCACACTGCGATTTCCAATTGGGCCGTTAGGTCACTTAATTGGGCCCTTAAATATATCCTTAATTATTTTTAACCTCATGATAATTTATAATGGATATTTTCTCAATAATAATTCGATAAATTATTAAATCTAGTATCGAATATTTAAATTATATAAATAAATTTTAAAAATTATCCAATCACATATTCAATTTCGATTTTACCCCTCTATATTCGTTCGTGCCTATAATTAATTCGGGATGCTATTATGCTAAAATTTAATTCGGGTTCAAAAAAAATTGATACTCTCAATATGACTTTTGAAAATGATATTTGAGAGCATGAATATAATCAAGAGAATTAGACAAATATATAAGACCTGATTCTATATTATTTGGAGTTTTTTAATTTCATCAATCGGTTTCGAACGAAATCAGTTAATGGATGACTGAAACCGATTGATGGACCTAAAACTCGGAATGACATGGAAGTCTAGTTCTCTTAATTATATTTATGCCCTCAAATATCATTTATATACGTAATATTAAGAGTAGTAATTTTTTAAACACGAATTAAATTTTTTTTAATCGATTATTATAATATAGCAGTAATCGATTCGAGTTGATAAATAATGTCCGAATCTATTGCTACAGGCAAAGGGGCAAACGCAAAATTGGATACGTTCAAATTTTATCTACATGATTTAGATATTCAACAATTTTAACAATGTGGTTCAATAATTTACCGATAATGATTTATATGATCTAGATATACACCAAGACAACAACGCTTTTTGTCACTCGACCTCAACGTACGTCTCAACTTTTGGTTATTCAATGAGAACCAACAAGAGATTTTGGAAAGAACGTAGTCATTTGTTAATATCATTCATTTCCTGATTTATTAAGGACATCGTTCTTTTGTAATTAAATAGCAATGCGCTCTTACTCATTGAATGTCGAGGCGTTACACTAACTATGCAAGCTTCTTCCAATTATTAATGCATGTGCAATCAAAATCTCATCATCAAATGAAAATTATCGTCTATATATCTATCTGTCTATCTATCTATCTATCTATCTATATATATATACAATGATGATGATCGAGGAAGTACTCGGATCGAGTGACATGGAGCCAAGCAATTACAAGATGTCGAAGTCAGACATCAACCTCTCGCATGGTGCATCGTCCTCTGTCGTCGAGGTGAAGAGTTGTGTAGCTTGCACAGGAACGAACACAACGCTATGGCGAAATGGTCCAGATGGACCTAAAGTGAGTGAGCTAGTTAATTAATTAATTAATTAATTATTGATTTCTTTGAAAAAAATGGATTTCATTTGTACATGAGCTACATTTCAGACTTTGTGCAATGCTTGTGGGATACGGTTCCGGAAGGAAGCTATGAAGATAAACACTGACCTGAGGCTTGGTCCGCCAGATTATGTTCTTCAATTTAGTGCTCGAGGAAGAGAACTCTATTGGCGTCGACCATGAGCTGAGTTTCTTGATGAAAATGTTATGCATGAATACAATAAGTTTTCAAAATTTCAAGTCTTGAAATTATGATGATTTCTATCATCGTTCATATAATTAATAATCCCAACAAGAAAGAATATCAATTTTGATCGGTGTGTGAGGAACAGTACTTCGCCTGATGCATGCATTCCAGGAGAGTATTAATTATGATGATTTATTTAACTTTTTTTCTTTTAATTTAGGCACAAAATGAAGGAACTAGATGGCATTAATTAAACGCGAGCACATGGGTGTCGTTTACCAAGTCGGCCGAGCATTCATGCTCAACTCCCTCGATATGGAGGATGAATCTACGAATTCATATGAGTCATAATTAATAATCATCGATCCCCAGAGATTTTGATAAATATCGATCGATAAATATTAACAGTCCATCAAATATGATAATTAAGAATCTACGTGAAAAATCAAAAGATTTTATTAAATCTCGATCGAGAATTATTTTCATTTTCAATCAGAAACATCCAAGAATACAAACATAAATACACTTCATCATAATATATCCGATCAGATAAATTATCAAGTAAGTTAGTGTGAGAAAAAATAATGAGATTTTTTCGATCGGATAATAATAAGTGTCGACCGAATCGAATAAACCTACTAGACCTAAATCACGCTGAATATTACTCCCATTAAAAATTAACAGAGTCTATGAATATAATGTAATATAGGTTCATTAGTAATACATATTGAATGTGCAAGGGATGAAAATAATAAGAATAAGATATTCTGATAATATAAAAATTGTAATGAGACAACATGTCCCATTAATGAAAAGAGTATTTTCTCTTCTATATGTATATAAGTAAGTCTTAATAAAAAATATGTGTTATTGTTTAACTACTATTCTATTCATATTATTTTTCGATTACTAATTTAAATATCGGAGTGAATATCGTCTGATCCCCTATGAACCTTCATTCTAATTCCAATTTTCTTTTCTACAGGTTTAATTCGACATCTTCTATTCCCTTTCATTTAGTGGCCCCCAAAAATTTTAGTCAAAAATATATTTAATTCTTTAATGATTCATCTGTTGAATAATCTAATGCAGCACATTCCAATCTATCTATTACGGGATGAATATTATAATAATGAAATTTAAAATTTAAAATCTGATTAATAATCAAATTTTTATCCTTTCTTATGTATTGATCATTGTTCGGGCTAGCTAGATTAGTCCTCGTGATTTATCTTCTTCGTATTGTTCTTGAGACGGATTGACGGGAGCACTGGGAGCGAATATTTTATCTTTTTTTTTGCGCCATAATAATATATATATATATTAAAATACAGCTCAAATGATTCGTAAACAAGCGACCATGAAAAACTAGTACAAATAAACACTTAGAAACTATTGACAAACTCTCTCGTGCATTAAGCGAGCACAGTGGGTAAGAGAAATAGCATGACTATTGACAACCCC
>JBBUKS010000029.1:404128-438658 GCA_038050645.1 Hedychium gardnerianum
ATCATAGGCTCCTTGCCCTCTCGACGACTAAGAGAGATAGGGGGAGCATGACAACGTGACGGGCCCTCCATTCCGACGAGTGAAGCCCTAGTCCGGCCCTCCGACAGGGGCGCTACAGCAGGAGGAGAGGTAAAATTGCCCCTTGATAGGTAGTTCTCCGACTCAGGCAGCGGGGCTGAGAGATGAATAGGTCGAAGAACGAGCCCCACTGTCAGTCCTGGCCTTGACTTGGGAAGTTCTGGATCCTGTAGGAGTCAAGGTCCGGGTTCTTGAAGGCGAATTGGAATTGGGTCCAACTGTGGAGACGACTGGACTGGACGGCGCGTCGGGGAACAACGCCTCTTGCGGGTTATCCTTGAGGGGTCCCCGGTTCATTAGAGGCTACTCTTTCTACAATCGAGGAAGGGATGATGGGCGGCTCGGCGGCTCGGGATACTATCGGGTATGGACCTGTCACCCCTGTCGGGATTGACGATACGACACGAGAGGTCCCCTCTTAACGATGTGCGTTCTCTGCAGTCAGATTGACAAGCTTGACCCTATGCGCCTCCAAATTCTCCGCTGACAGGAGTCTTGTCTTATTTAGAGCCGCTTGCAGCATAGTAGCAGCTTGCGGGTTATCCTTAGAGGGGTCCTCGATTCATTGGAAGCTACTCTTTCTACAATCAAGGAAGGGATGATGGGCGATTCGGCGACTGGGGATACTACCGGGTATGGACCTGTCACCCCTGCCAGGATTGACGATACGACACGAGAGGTCCCCTCTTATCGACGTGCCTTCTCTGCAGTTAGATTGACAAGCTCGACCCTATGCGCCTCCAAATCCTCTGCAGACAGGAGTCTTGCCTTGTTCAGAGCCGCTTGCAGCATGGTAGCAGCTGAACGGGAAAAATATAATTTTCAGTTAGAAATCAAAGATATAAAGAATACAAAATCTTACCAAAGGGAGCGCACAAAGGAGTCAGGATAGGACTCAGCCCGAATAGATGTAGCAAACCCTCATCAAGTAGTGAAGTGCTATCAAAACTCAAGTCCTTTATTTTTAAAAAAAAATTGGAAAAAACTTTGCTCCAAATGATGATTTTTCAAAGAGGGTGACTCGGACAGCCGAGATTGCCATCGAGTTGACCAAGACACAGGACCAGGGGGTTTTACAAAAAAGAACTGGAGCTTTCATCCCTTATGAGAGGAAGGCAGGTGTTTCAAAAGGTTAATCCCAATTCTGACAGAAAAGAAAAGTACTCAATCATCCATTCTCTTGGGGTAAAAGAAGTAATGAAAGACACGAGGAGAGGGAGGAATACTATATAATCAGAACAAAATAAAAACTCCGGTCAGAATCCGAAAGGAGTTCGGGTTCAATTGGGACAAGGGAATGCGAAAGTATTGAGATACTTCCGCAAAAAAAAAGAGCAATGGGGAATCGTAGCCCATTCGCCAACTGTCCCTTGAAGAAAGTGAGGTATCCCGGTGGAGGGCGATCGGGATGATCATTGCCATTAGGCAGCCTTAGAAGATGGTCGACCGGATACTATAGGTTATCCTTAATCTATCTAAAGAGTCATTGGTGAAACTGGACTTTATAAACCTATACCAAGGGGAGGAAACTAAAGAAGCTGAGCGACAGAAAAAAGAATGGACGAACAACTTACAAAGTAAAACAAAGGACATGAGCGATCGGAGATGAAACAAAGGCAGACGGTGAACACAGAGATAGAAATCACACGAGAAGGATAAGAGCATCATGCTGAAGGACCTATATATATCGCACTCGCTCAATCTCGACAGTCAAAAGTCTGCTGTCAAAAGGGTGGGATGAATATCAGTCGTTGGATCATGCGTAAAGATAAGGCCAGAATATTTACAATTATCGTAATCCCAATGACTCCTCGTTATCCTCGCAGATGGTCATATCACATTAATGCAATACAACCTCGGTAATATGATGACGTACCCAAGCCCGAAAACCAAGACCAATTGTGAGGGGTGGGCATTTAAAAAGACGTGGTCGTGGTTAATGATACCAAATCTCGCATTTAATACAAAATCTCGGATCAAGTCCAAAAGAACACCACATGGCCGCTCACATTGATCATGCATCTATCCAGTTAGTCGGACTAATACCTCCTTCGATTAGACTTGAAGTGAAGGTATGTGATACGGGGGGTGATCGAGGGGTGCCATGTGGCGCGTGAGTAAATTTAGAAGTAGAGGTGACAGTCCAAAGACAACAGGCTCTTGACTACAACAGCCTCTTGGCTACAACAGCCTCCCGACTACAACAACCTCCCCGATTCCCGACTACAACAACCTCCTAGCTACAACAGCCTCCTGGTTACAACAACCCCCCGACTCCCGACTACAATAGCTTCCTGGCTACAACAGCCTCCTCAGCTCCTGGAGTCTTGGCTACTTGACATTGCGGTCAGAATTACCTATCGCACCTCCCGGAGCCGATAAGACGTTACCCCTTTGAGAACGTGGGCGTCACCAATGTTATCCCCCAGAAAGCGAGGGGAACGTTGCACCATTACTTTAAGTAAATAGCCACATAAATAGGAAAAGAAAACACTCCTATTAAATGGGGGGGGAGAACATAGAGGGGGAGGCCCCCAAACATATAAAAGGTCACCTACCCTAGCAGGTCGAGGTACGTGCATATACACTTCTACAAACCTTAGCTACTGTTTATTTTCTTCCTACCATCTCAACTGACTTGAGTGTCTGAGTGACTACGTCGGGGAGCTCCTTGGCCATCATTTTAACATTCCCTTTTAGTTTTTCCCAGATGGAGATGCAGACATTTTTCCTAAAACTCTTCTGATCGCCTGGAGATAGGAGACGATACTCAATCTCGGTGTCAGTACACCGGTGAGTCACGCGTTGGAGGCCTAGGCGGGATCAGTCATAGAGTGTCATCCCGAATCTGGAGATCCTTGATTGAAGAACCATTGTCCTTGTCCTGTAGCTTCGTCTGAGAGATCCAATATATCTGAGGAAGAAGAAGAAGCGGAAGCAAACAAAGAGGAGTCTTCCAAAGGATTTAAGGGTAACGATGCCACAAAACCTTCGTTAATGGGAAACAAAAGTTATGTCAAAATATCCTAAACCCTTGAGGACCAATACTTTATATAGAGGATCTGATCTGTTATCAGTCCATATATGATAATGAATTAGGCTTAAAGGTTCAACACAATTAATCCATATTTAATAATCTGAAACTCAATAAACTTAAGTTAGATTATTTTAAAGATCTAAATCGTATTAACATATACAAATTATAATTAAACCCATCGTAAAAAGATAAAATCCAACGATGACTTCTTACCTCCGGCATCATTATCTCGCATGTTACAGCTTAAATAAAATAATGAGACTTTCAAATAATATGGCTCTGAAGAACTTGTTGGTTGCATCCATGTGATGTTTTGTATACTCCTAATAATCAAGAAGAGAGACGAGTTCAAAAAATCAAAGGTTATTCTATCACAATAAACAAGTTTTCAACTTTATAACTTGTAGAACTGATAAGCAGTAAAATAGGGAAGTTATGGAAAAGGAAATGAAGCAGCAAAAGAAAGTGAACCTAGTAAGAAACTAAAACATCATCACGTAGGAATTAACTGAATTGGTGGCCTGCGAACCTAACAAATGTCAAATTGATCTAGACATGGTGGTACTCTTTGTTACTTGCACCCAGGTAAGGGTATTGATATAGGTGCAAATCTAAGTGTCTATCCTGCTTATTTTTAAAGATTCAACACTTGATCATCAATAGGAATTGCCCACTTGATAAGGTGTAAATCTAAGTGTCTATCCTCCTTAATTTATAGTTGTATGTTTACTCTCAAAGACGAAAATTAATTTAGCTTTCTCTTCCCCAACTTTTGGTTGGTGAGGAACGAGGTTGATGGTGAATCCAGGAAGTCGGCGAGAGATCGAACGACAAGCAACAGCAAGATCGGGTGGCCAAGGCTATGAGTTCAAGCGACTCAGCGAGATTAGGAAGGAGAAGATGAAGGGTGATGGAATAATTTCAGTAAATCTTTATTTGTGTTAAATTAAAAAAAAAAAAAATACACCACAGATACGTTTAAGAACATACACTTGGCCTTAATTCTTAGCCTTCTGGTAACTTCAACCTTGACATTAGAAAAAGAAAAACACAGACAGTCGAATTCACCGCTTAGACTCTTCGACCATGATCACCCTTTGCGCGATGATCTCATCTCCACTGGAAGTATCGAGAGAGGCCTTGGCGAGAAGCTCAGGGAGTGCCAAAGGTTTGAATTGCCCTGGAGGAGAGAACAATTCCTCCTGCTAATCCATCACCTGGATCAATCCACCATTACACTAACAGAACATCTTTATTTAGCTAGTAGCAAAATGTATGATGACTCAATCCTAAGTATACATGTGTGTGAGGCGAAGACTCTTTTTATAGTGAACATAAAAGCTGCAAGACTGGAACAGCATCTTCTTAGGATATACGCCACTATCTCAATGGTCACTTTATCTCAATCACTTCAGGTATTTGTTTCCCTTAGCATCTAAGCATATTCTGGCGACCACTGCCAGTCGCAGCCCCCCTTTTTCTCCCGTGAAAGCTATCGTTGTGTTAATTTAGTTGGTTGAGTTGAGAGATTATTCTAAGTGTTGGGTTTTGTTGCTTCTGAAAGCAATTGTTTTCTTTAAGCACACTTTTGTGATGATGCGCAAGATTACTCAATGGATTCGAGAAGGTTTTCTTTCCAAAAGGAGATTCGTAATGATATGTTGTTGGAAAGGGTCCTTTTCCCGTGAGTGATCCTGAGTGGGTTTTTTCTATCTGCCACTTAGACTGAGAACGGATGATGTAGACAAAATTTTATAATAAATTTCTGCTTAATTATAATATTAATATATTTGTTTTTTTTAATAATTTGAATGTTCAAATTTTATTGAAGCAATTATTGAAATAGATAATATTTTTTAAATTTATTTATCAGATAAATTAAAAATATAATTTATACATTTAAAAATTGATCTTTAAATTATTATTAGTATTATATTTGTAAGAACAAATTAAATATTAGAGCTTTGAAAGCTCTCATTGTATTGTGTGGAGAGAGAGAGCTCCTGCCCCCGTGATTTACCTCCTCCGGGTTGGTCCTGGGACGGACTGACGGGGGCGCTGGGACGAGCGTTTCGTCTTTTGCCACAGAGGAGAGAGAGAGCTCCTTTATTAATCACAGGGAGCAGCTCTTTAAATAGGGAGTCACTCTTACCTTCTTTTTTTTTATTAAAATGTTTTTTTTTTATTTTAGTTTATATTTTTAAAATATTAAAAACAATAAAATATTAAAAAGTCGTTATTTAACTGTTAAAAATTAACCATTAAATAATAACTATTTTTTAGTTTTTTATTTAAAAGAATTATCTATAAATATATCATTAACATTTCATTTTTTTATTTATCCTATTATTTTCTTCGCCCTCTACTTCTTTCATTCTTTCTTTCTTTCAACATTTCTTCCTTTTATTAATTCATCTTTCTTCCTTTCAACCGCACAAATATTTTTATTTATTCTAAATATCTAAAAATCCAAATCGATCAATGATTCATGTTTTATGGAGAAATGAATTGATGGAAGATGTAGAGAATATAAATGAATAAATAATACTCCGACTATATGAGCAATGACGAATGGTATGTCAACGAGCTCAAAGTTCTTCTGGCAGAACACAGAAGAGAAGATATTTGAACCGAGATCGTGAAGTTAGACACGTTTGTCTTTTCAATGATTACTTTTCTGATGAACCGATATATCCCGATGACATATTCTAACGTCGATTCCGAATGCAAAGAGGGATATTACTTGGCATAGTCGATACCTTGAAAAATCATTCTGAATATTTTTAATAGAAGGTTGATACGACCGGAAAAAAAGATTTGTAGCCATTTCAGAAATGCACAACGACGTCAATTGACATACAGAGTCCTTGCTGATCATTACGATGAGTACCAACAAGTTTCTGAAACAACTGTCATCCAATGTTTATTCAACTTCTGTCGATGTGTAATTGAAGTGTTCAGGGCCCAATATTTGAGAAAACTTGATGCTGCTGACATCCAACACTTGCTTGAAATGCATAAGTAGAGACACAACTTCCTTGACATGTTGGATAGTCTTGATTGTATGCATTGACAATAGAAAAATTATCCTGTCGTTTGGAAATGTCAGTTTACTCGAGGAGATCATGACATCCCAACAATTGTGCTTGAAGTAGTCGCATTCGCAGACTTGTGGATTTGGCACACTTTTTTGGAATTACATGATCGCGTAATGATATCAACGTGCTTAATGAATCACTTTTATTCAACAACGTCTTACAAAGAAATGCATCATAGGTTAATTTTACGGTTAACAATACACAATATACAAAAGGATACTATCTAACCGATGAGAACTATCTAGAATGAGCTATTTTCATCAAGAGATTTTCGTGCCCCCAGGATCCTAAGAAAAAGATGTTTAAGGAATGACAGGATGTTGCGAAAAGGATGTTGAGCGGACATTTGGGGTGCTTCAATCTTGATGAGCAATGATCAGAGGTCCAAGCTGATTTTGGTACAAGGATAACTTGAAGGAAATCATGTATATATGTATTATTTTGCACAACATAATTATTAAGAATGAGGGGATGCAATAGTCAATTGGTTGGATGATGAAGGAGGTCTTGACTCCTCCGTCACAAATATTTCAAAGTCCACCCAAAAATGAGAGCTACATGATAGTCAACTGCATCATTAACTTCGAGCCAACTTAGTTGAGCATATCTGGGCACGCTACGATTGCAATTAGTGAAAAAATAATTTATTAATTATGATATATTTAATTATCTTATGTTATATTTTATGAATAATTTATAAGAAAACATGAGACTCATAAATAGTTGTTGAGAGGTTTTTTATAGTGGAGAGATGGATAATTTTTTTTACTTTTGATGTGATATTGTGGGACCATTGGAGATGCCCTCATAGATGTTTATTTAGTTTTGGAGTTAGTTAATTAGTGTATATTTTATAATTAAGAATTAGTGTTAGAGATTATGTTTTATATAATTTTTTGTATCATGCATTAATTTATTTGTAGAAGTTTTTTATGAATAAAAGTGGATTAGAAATTTATCTCCTATGCGGAGTGTTGTTATCCTGCACACTTATTTACGAGAAATTCATGAATACCTAATACCTAGTGTTAATTTTTTTTTCTAAAATTTTTATTTCCTTTAGTCTAAAATTTTTTAAAAAAATAACTTCAAGGGTTGCTCATATATTGTATATATATTCAAAATAGTATTTTATATTTTTGAAATCATCAAGTGACATTTTTTTATCAAAAGGAAGCTCCACCGCACTAGTAACTCATGTACAATTACCCAATTGATATTTAGTATATTGTTTTCATTATTATTTTTTGCCTAAATCCGAAATCGATTAGACATATTGTAACAATTATGATTTCGTAGTTGCTCCACATGTTGCAGCAGTTACAATTTCGTAGTTGCTACACAATATATTTAACCTGTTTAAAAATATTCATGTTGTAGTAGCTACGGAACAACACAGATTTAACCTTGTTAACCTATCATTTACGTTGTAATAGTTATAAAATCATAACTGCTACAACTGTTGTAGCAGCTATGGTTTCATAGATACTACAATACGGATTCGATTTGCTCAAGTAACATTCACATTGCAGCAACTATGAAATCGTAGCTACTATATTTATTGTAGTAGCTATAATTTCGTAGCTACTACTATGTGTCCGATCGATTTAGGATTTAGGCGAAAAATAATAATTGAAAAAAAGAGACACGTTCATTAATTCCAAAAATTCAGAGCACTTTTTTATTTTTCTCATATATATATATAATTTTCACTTCCTTTAACCTAAACATTAAACTTTAAACCCTGTTTTTTTATAAAAAAAATTAACATTAGATGGTCATGGGTTACATACCCATAGATGAGTGTGCAGGTTGACAATTATATATACACACACAAGTTTGATACACTGACGCCACCACGTGTGCGACTGTGCGTGCACAATGTATTTTTTTTTTTAAACTTAGGGTTTATGATTTAGGTTATATATATAACCAGAGCTTGTAAGCTTGTAACCCCTTTTAAGTTTTCAGTATTTTCGCTTTCCTTTCTTAATTTCCTAATTTAATTTTCTACTTTATACTAGTCTGACTAATACTCTTGTAAGCATAGTCTTGTATTATATGACAGCTTAATAAACTTATCTAAGCCTAAAGAAGGCTTTGATTTTCTCTCACTCTGTTTCAAGAATCCTTAGACCTTATCAAAGTATATAATTTGTAGAAAGATAACTATCTAATGGAGAGGATAGAACTGTCTTGTTTTTCTAAACTCGTAAATCCTGTACTGGCCAAGTAAGACAATAAAAACTGAGATCAACTTGTTGTAAGACCTGAAGATACTGGATAAGGATTGAGAAATAAGACTTTAGTTCTTGTTGCTCCATAATAGGTGAGGCTCACTGGTGAGAAGCATTAGAAATGAGAAAACTATCCTCTTTGTTTTTCTCATACCGATCTTTATTTTTCTTCTGGTAGAAATGACAAAGAGTTGAATGCTGAGTAGAATATTTAAATGGAAAAAACACTAGTTCCCATTTTTTTTACCAGTAGATTTTTTTTAGTGAATGTTTCTCTGGCTAGTTTGAATTCAAGTGGATCTTGGTATGGATCTCATAACTAAGAACTTTTTTGAACTGAAGACCTCCAATGTTTTAACTAATATTCAAGGGATTTTGGAGATACTCGGTCTTTATTAGGGTTTGAAGGATAATCTTCAAAAGTAAGAGTGTGAATATTTACTCCTCTTATATCAAGCTTAATAATATGTCTGGCTGGTACTATTTTTAGATTAAGCTATTTTGGAAGAGAGCTATCAAGAAAGCATAATATAAAAATTTCTAGGCACTTAGCAACAAAGATAATTTTTTTTTAGTTTAGGATTTAGGTTATACTATTCAAATTAAAAGAAATGAAATATATATATAGAGAGAGAAAAAAAAAGAGTTTTGTTATCCTACACACTTTACCTTATACAACCATGGGCACCTGTTGAGATGGTCACCTGCACATCATTGATCAAAATATGTGTGATGATAATTAGTGATCAGGATTATACTATCTCAGCAGGTACACATGGTTGTGGAAGATAAGATGTGTAGGTTATCAAAGCCTTTTATATATATATATATATATATATATTACTTTTGATGCTCACGGACAATATATCATTCCTATATATATATTGCACGATGCACAATATTTTTTTTTATTTTTTTGTTTATTTTTTTAATTCAGGGTTAAGCCGTTTAAGATTTTATTTTTAGGG
Source organism: Hedychium gardnerianum (assembly GCA_038050645.1). Classification (NCBI taxonomy): domain Eukaryota; kingdom Viridiplantae; phylum Streptophyta; class Magnoliopsida; order Zingiberales; family Zingiberaceae; genus Hedychium; species Hedychium gardnerianum. The sequence continues at coordinate 413,547 of JBBUKS010000029.1, forward strand.
TTTAGAGTTTAGGTTATAGTATTCAAGTTAAAAAAAAATAAAATAAAAAAAATTTAGATGCACACGAGGTGAGCAACATAAAATGAGCGTCATATCAAAACCCTCACCTTATGCCCTTGTATATACCTAATTTTTTTTTTCATTTTAATTTTTTTTTATATCTTGAATACTATAATCTAATTTTAATTGATTTAATCCTAAATAAAAAAAATGTTGTGCAACGATGCACAACATAACTTTTATATATATATATATAATTATGATATCCTACACACCCTTATATAGACAACCGTGGACGACATTTTATATGGGTATTTGCAGGGACAGATCCAAGATTTAGAATTGGGATGGGCTGATTTTGAGTTGGTTGAGTCCGCTGAGGACGCCATAGGAGAGGTCTGAGTCCACTTCATGCGAGCACGTAATCATCTTATCTTTTTCTATATTTGATCAAATTTTAAATTTTTATTGAATGATTTTTTTTTATTATTTATGAAATTATTAAGTTAATTTATCGATATGATATCTAATTCGTAGACTTTGGAAATTTATGTATCATGGTGGAAGGTTTGGCGCTGACATCGACTGTAGAGAGCGACTGTCGATGGTGACGTAAAGATAGTGGTCCACAGTTGCTCGCCTCTAGTTCACAGATGCTCGAGCGTCTCATACAGGACCTCAATCCATAATTGCTTGCCTCTGGTACTGACATATTGATAGTTGCTCGCTTCTAGCATCGACGTAAGGGTACATAGGTGTGGAGAACATGACGATCCGATCGTGGCAATTGCGGCCGAGGATGACCATGTCAACGATTACACCTCCGTAGGAGAGGGTCCGATCATGGAGGAAGTGATCGTGGCCGCAAGTGGCGATAGGAAACGGCATGGGGACAAGTGAGGTAGAAGAGGGAGGCGATATCATCGAAGGAGGACGGGCAAGGACGATGACGGGCGAAGCGAGGAGAGTGAGGTGACCAAAGTCGAAAGAAAATTGGAGCGCGGTCTCAGAGTCGAATATGAGGAGGACAGAAGCAAGAGTCATTGTTCATGCTAGAACTGGCTGGTAGCTGAGGAAATAATAAGTAGAAGATGATAACATATTGCATGTTTAATTTGAATGGATAAGAGAAAAACAAAAAAGTGGATCCTTATTTATAATTATAATAAAAGAGAAAAAAATTAATTAAATAAATATATAATTGAATTAAAAATAAAATTACAGGGTATAAGAAAATTCTTATCAAAAAACACCGAGGACGAAGGATAGAGATATAATAAATCTGTGTGACTGAATTGATTTGTGCATTAAAAGATTTTGACTTAATAAAAAAAAGAGAAAATAATCAAGAAAATAAAAGTAACATGTGCTTTTTCCCCTTGACTTGATATTTACTTGGCTAGATTAGGAAATATTGGTCTTATCTTTTTCCCCTACTTTTCCTGAACTTGGTACTTAAACGAGGTTGGCTATAGTTCAAGATAAAAAATGATTATCCTACGGATTGAGTAGATGATTATTAAATAAAATTTTATTATTAAGAAATTTAGAAATTAATTCTTGATAGCATAATATTTATTAAAATTTTATTCTTTCTTATTCAATGATCATTATTTAAAGACTAATAATTATTCATGATTTACTTCTATTTCAAATAATAAAAGATCATTCTGGAGGAGTCATCGAGATGATGGTTTTATTTTTATCATTAAAATAAAAAATAATTAATTAAATTAAATAATTTTAAATTTTTTATCGATTATTAAAATAAATTTAAAAATATTAATAAAAATTTATTTAAATAATTAATATTTTTAAATTCGCTTATTAAAAAATTTCTTACGAGATAGCTCCTGAGTAACTTCGTCGACAGGGTTTTAACATAGTTTTGAACGATATATTTTAATCTCTTTTTTTTTTCTTTTTTCCTTCGCATGATTTTTTTCTTTGGACTCTCTCTCTCTCTTCATTCGTTTCGTTTCTCCATCTTCCTAAAATTAAAGTCTTAAATCATCTTTTTTGCAATTATAGCAAATTCACCGTTGGAGCAATAATCGAGCGGCCAAGATGCGTAATTTTAAATTCTATTTACAATTTTAATGTACAGCTTCCGTGTTTGCTTAACTTCTCCTTTCTTTTCTTCCTGCGCACGCTTTCTCTCGTACCGCGCGTCTCTTCCCGTGCTTACCTCAGACGCTCCTAGCGATGTAACGAGGACAAGAAGGATTCAAAGTCAGATCTCTCGGTAGATTTCATCTTCCCTTCGGTTCCTACGCCGATCGCCGATCCGCTGAGTCTCATATCGATGCCAACCGCTTCCTCCTCGTCTGCTCCTCCCGCGCCGACGCCTTCGGTCGCTCTCCTCGCTCCTGGGTTCCGGTTCCATCCGACCGACGAGGAGCTCGTCAGCTACTACCTCAGACGGAGGGTCTGCCGTCTGGCCCTACGCGTGGATGCCATCGCTGAAGTGGATCTTTACAAATGCGAGCCGTGGGAGCTCCCCGGTCTCTCCCGCCTCCGCAGCCGCGACCTCGAGTGGTACTTCTTCAGCCCGCTCGACCGCAAGTACTCCAGCCGTTCCCGCACCAACCGGGCCACCGCTCAGGGGTACTGGAAGACCACCGGGAAGGACCGCGCCGTCTCACGTGGCGCGCGCGTCGTCGGCATGAAGAAGACCCTCGTTTTCCACTCCGGACGCGCCCCACGCGGCACCAGAACTAACTGGGTCATGCACGAGTACCGCCTCGAGGATGCCGAGCTCGCGCAGTCAGAGGTTCCGCAGGTACGTTTTTTCTAAGTCGTTTTTTTGGGTGTTTTTCTGTTTGAGACCGATTGACATTTATTTCTTTTTGGATTGGTGATGGGGAAGGATTCGTATGTTGTGTGTCGGGTCTTCCAAAAAATCGGTGCTGGTCCACAGAATGGGGCTCAATATGGTGCGCCGTTCGTTGAGGAGGATTGGGAAGAGGAAGAGACTAATGGAGTGGTCCTGACGCCGGATGTTGGGGATGATGATGCCATTGATTCTCATGATCAGAACTACCTGGAATACAATGATCTTCTTCAGGTAAGCTCATTAATCAGCTGTCTTCTTAAGCATTCTTGAAATAAAAGGATAAAATCATGTTTTCATAGTTCTTCAATTCACATTTTTAGTATGAAAGAATCCAAAATTTTGCATAATACTGGCATATGTTTAGGTGTACTACAAATTTTGTTCGAGATTGGTACATGATTAGGTGTGCCTACAATAGATGATAAAAATGAAAGGGAAAAAACTAAATTGAGATGATATGAATATATTCAATTGCCATCAATGGTGAATCATTAGAGTTAAAGGTGTAAGAGATAGAGGAAATCAATAAAGATTCTGGCTAATAGAATAAAAAAAAATCAATAATATGAATTTTACAAGCAATATAGCTTTTCATAGAGTGAAATTTGATTGATGCAATTCATGTGGTAATCCTAAATAGTTGAGACTTGTATGTATGGTAGATAAAATTATCATCTAGACATTAACATCTTACGATCCAAAGTTATCCATGTCCTAAGTAAGATTTGAATTGGGCTACGATGTTACAAACCTATGGTCTGATTCTCTTGCTTAGCATTCCACAAAAGATCTTAGCCCCAACAACTTTGACTAGAATATATTTATATTCAATTTGACATGTTCATCATCAACATTTACTATACTAAATAATTTTTTTTTCATGCCTTATCATTTTCATAGAGTCTATGCTTGTTTATCACATCTGGATTTGTGCTTACTGTTCCTACATAGATTCCTTTAATTATTGTCCTAATCATCCATTATATAATTATCATTTATCTCATTGAAGTTGCTACTTACTATATAAAGATGGAACATTTTAAGAGCTATATTGTATTTTCATATATTTACTGAATAAAAAAATTCTATCTGTCTGTGCTTCGTGATATTGGAACTTTAGTATGTAAAATATTTATATTGTAAGTCAAATACTTACGATACAATCCAGATTTATGAACTTCTTCCCCTTGGGTTGGATTTGCTTAGGTAGGATCTTGATCCCGTCAAATTTGCTTACATGAATTGATAGTGGAGGTGATGGCGATGTTTATGATGACTACCAGTACATGATCAGAGAATCTGCATGTTGAAAACTAACATTGAATAGTTGTGGTTTCGAACAAAACAAAAAGATTGGTCAAGTAAAACAGAATTTGCATTCAATGTTGAATTGCATGACTATTGTTAGGATAACCAGGTCGCTTCTACCTGCTGATTAGAGCTTGTAAACTGGTAGCTTCCTCTACCTAGTGAAAATTCTTAAATTGCCAGGGAAATTGCTCTATGCATCCATCTGACAGTTATATGCCTCATTTCTCTATTAATTGTTATAACTTTTGTTATAACTTCCCAAGATAATTCAACATTCTTCGAGTTTACAGCAATGTCAAAGTTCCATAACACCATGCCATCAAATTCATGAAGACCTTGGTCGCCTCCAGTTTTGAATATGTTTTATTGTAGGAGTTTTAGATATTTTGGTGGTTGCTAATGTAGTTATTGTGGTTTTTCTATTCAGTTTATTTGCATAATGGTGAATATGATTAAATAATTCCCGTTCTTTCCTACTTTGCATATTCTTGATTAAAGCATGCAAATTCTTTTCGCGTATTGAAATGCTGGGTTTATGAAAATGGAAAATTGGCCTATGAAAATGTAATTGCAGTGCTGGGTTTATCAAAATAGCAAATCTTGCCTAAAGATCCATAAATCAGTGGTGAAATTTATGTAATTAAGTTCGATATATCCATCCTTTATAGACTAAACTGAAATTCTTTCTTGTTATCTTCATTTGATATATTCGCAGAATTGTGCATATGCATACACTTGAGGTCAGATTCTCTTCTCTCTTTCAAATGACAATGTAAACACTTATACTCTAGCTTACTCCATTCACAACAGAGTGAGAAGGATTGTGGTATATGTGCCCACAAGTCTATTTATGTTTGTAAGCTTTACCTTCATTTTAGAGGGATGCGAATTTAAGATTGTCCCAATTGATCACATGTCTTCATCTTTTTCATTTCAATTTTGCAGGATAAAATAGTCAGTTAAAATTTTGAGATTTGGTTTGTTTTACAATCTTTAAGCAGTCTTGAGAGAGTTAACTGCTTAGTATACAATTCAAAAAATGAATATGAAATTCCTGGTGTTTGCTGAATTTCAGACCTAGGAATTAGTCCGATTATCCCGGTTGAAAGAAAATGAATTAATTATAAATGAGATATTCCTCTACCTTGGTCCATGGCACATAATAGGAATGGAGTATCATCGTGCAAATTCAATCACTTCATAGTGATATTTTTGTATTCATTTGGTCAACACATGTTTAGTAGATAACTTAAATGCTTTGATCTTGATGGTAATGATAATTGAGTGTGTTTGTGGTTACCTTTAATGCAAAAAAAGAAGAAAAAAAAACTTGGAGTTGTAATGTCCAGTGTGTGTCAATCTTGAAGCTGTAATGTACAGTGACAACTAACTTTGATCAATTGCTACTGTTATCACTCTCTGAATCATTTCTTTTGGAAAGCTCAAGAATGTTATGTGCAGTGTTTATGAATTTTTTTGATTAAGCCTGTGCTGCTTATTCATTATGCTAGGATATTTATTCTGCATCTGTTTGAGTGATTAAATTTCTGAACATATCTATATTGCCCTAGTAAATGACTTGACACTCCTGCTGCTTGTTTACATAATTACTTTCCAGGGTATCTTTTCTATTGGTAGTTCAAAATTTTGGGATTTGGCCTTTTCATTTTTTATTTTTTTTGCCATGTCTTTCTAAACTGTGATTATAAGTGATTACTTTTAGGGACAGGAAACGCTTATCCAACAAGATACTGCTGTTCTGCATACTAATGGGCAAGGAAGTGACAATGACCCAGAAGATCCTACAATTCTTCTGGATGAGATTCTCAAAGATCAAAGTTTCATGGAAGATGTGTTTGCCTACCTTGATCAATCCAATTTGCCAGGTGATCCAACAGTCATAGATGATTCTAGAGAACAAATTCTCTTGAAAGATTTGTCTCATAATGCTCCAATCCAAAGTGATGAATATGTTGAGCTTAATGACTTAGAGAATGATATAAATAAAAGCTGGAATTTCAATGAAGGCTATGCAAGTTTTGCTCCCAATTTTGTTGCTGGAGATGGTGAGAATAGCAAGTTATATAAAGGGATCGAAGCTGAGTTTCTTGAGTCCACTGACCAATGCTCTGATCACCATAAACTGTTACAAAATGTGCAAGTGGAAGATGACTTCAGTATGCAAACAACTATTCCTCCGAACTTCTTTGCTAAGGAATGTGATATTGGCCAACAAGACCAAGACTTGATTTTCTATGATGCTTTCTTTCCATCCCAGGCTGAATCATCAAGTTTTGAATTTACTGATGAAATAGATAAATTCTTTGATGCGATGGATAATGATTTACCATGTCCTTGCATTGGAGTTTCAGAACATTCTGAATGCAGCTATCTCTCCAATTTAAGCCAAGCTAATATTAAGGTTGGCAGGCATTGGTCTATTATAAGTGCATTTGTAGATAAAAGTTTAAGATAATTACAATAGGATTACAGACTGATATTATTACATGAAATAGGTTGAAGGTGGCAAAAGTTTCACAAATAAGGGAATTACAGAGTTGGCGCACACAAATATTGGAGCTGATACGTTATCGGCTTTACCTGTGTCTGATTATGGATTCAAGAACAAATATGAAGATATTCCAGCTGTACCAGGTATAATTTTTTTCCTCGACTCTAGGTAAAGATATCATTTTTAGAGAAAATGTGAAAAAGAAAAAAGAAATGTCTTTGACTAGATATCTGATAGTTGCTCTAGTTGATACTTAGCTTCAATATTTCGTGTGTACTTCAACTGCTAGTGTCATATCTACATGTGCTTCAACTCAAACCAATATGAATGTGGCATTGCATATCAGATTTGCTACAAGATTTATCAATTACATCCTAGAATGTAAAGTATCTGCCATTTTTATGGTACAGATATGACAGCGAACAAGGATAGTAACATGATGATAAGCAGTCGACTAATCAACATGCTGGGATCAATAAGCGGCCCCCCAGCATTAGCAGCAGAGTCTCATGCTAGTATCGGAAAATATGTTGGGCAGATTTCTGGAACCTACCAAGCTAATGAGTTCCATGTCTCACCTGCCTTGATCCATCTACAGGGCACCTCGCGGGAGAATGGAAATGCAGGTTTGCTCCTTTCTTACAGCCTTCCGGATAATAATAATGCAGGTGGTAAACTTTCAGGTTTCAGGCCATTCAGAAAAATACAAGACTTGGTTGTTTCATTGCTGCTTCAAGGTAGCTGCTATCCTTTGTTCCTGTCAGCATTGGTTCTCACCGTAGGCTATAAAGTGGGGATGTTTATTTATGACAAGAATTAGGTCTATATATATCGAAAAAATAAAGACACATTTTGGATCCGTCAGGAAAATTGGAGAACCTAAAACCTCTATGGATCTTGTATTAAGTGGCATGATTTGTTACTGTAGTAATGATGCAAATTTTGTGCAAAAACATAGCTTTGTCTGGATTGTTCTTCTTCCTGGCAGTAAAACCTGGAGAACCTAAAACCTCTATGGATCTTGTATTAAGTGGCATGATTTTTTACTGTAGTAATGATGCAAATTTTGTGCAAAAACATAGCTTTGTCTGGATTGTTCTCTTTTTTCATCCTGGCAGTAAAACCTGAAAAGACATTTTCATTATCTATCTTTTTTTTTTTTTTTTTTTTTTTGTAAATTAAGATATCTTTCTGCACTCTACGTCAAAAGATACTTCTTTAAATAGATGGGAAGTATTTTTTTTCCCACCTATTATGCAAAACAACTCATAGATTTTTTTTTTAATTAACATCAGTATTATTATTTAGAATACGTTGACTAATCTTAGGATGACAATCTAGTGTCCTTATATTTCGATGTTGGGATGGAAGGCCTCAATCAAGTGTCTTTCGAAATAATAATATGAGCAATTCAAGAAAACGAAAAAACACGTTTTCAAACTCTTCATCATTTCCTTGAAAATTAAAACTTAAACGCTGCTTTTTTCTTCTTTTTTTTTTGCACTATTAGAACAATGCTACAATAATAGCATTTTGAAACAAGAGGTAAACGGGTAGATCAATTTTTGGGGTGTACAAAATCAAAATGAGAGAATCAGGCTTAAGGAATCACAAAATGAAACCGCGATATTGAGATTCAGTTAACATTCAGAATGACCAAACACGACATCAAATGTACATGCAAATCTCATGCACAAATAAGGAAACGACACTCTTGAATTTTACCAAAAAAAATGTTGAAAATTAACTTAACATGATGTCGCTGATGTTGCGCTTTCGACAGGCACCACTGTATCCAGCGTAACGTACTGAAGCTGTAAGCTGATGACAATTTACATGTGAACTTAACCTTCTCAAAGAGAAGTATCACGAATCTTACAAGAATTTTTACCAACATTTTCGAGGGCACCCGCAGCTCTCAAGATTCAAGGACGCCTTAAAATGAGAAAGCTAATTTGCAAAGACATTCAATCTCACTAGGGCTGTAACTTCCGGATGAAGCTTAAGCTCAGCTAAGTACTCGCCAGTCTCGCGAATCTCCGGAAGAGTAACAATCCTTTTGTCAACATCCCTACAGAGTGTATAGGATATTTAACAATGAAAGAGTAATGAAATGTTACTGTTGTTATTTTTTTTTTTAATGACATACCGGTTCATTTGTGCCTTAATGATGTCGACTAGATCTTGGGCAGTAACACTATCAATAAAAAATGATTGTATTAAATGACATATACAACATAGGTACAGTCTGAATTCATCAATAGTAGTTTGAAGCAATAAAAACTCACGTTCCAAATATTTGTTTATTCTTTCCACCTTTGCGTTTCACCTTGAATGCTCCAATGGTCTGGAAAATCTGCGCGAGTTGTTGGGCTTCTTCTTTTACCTTGTTCCACAACAAAAAAATTTTGGACCAAGGCCAAGCAAATTTTGTACCTCAAGCAATTGTTGGCTTAAGGGAACTTTATGTTAATAAGTACAAACATATGAGAAAGAAAGGAAAATGGATGTTATTAAATTTTAAAATTTGATGGCTAACTAATAATAATGATAAAGAAGAGCAAAGAGAAGATGAACTATAAGAAAACATAATGCAATTCTCCTTTATTTTGGTTCCTGCAGCTACTAAAACTGCAGCAGATCTTTGGAAGGTTTAGCTGTGGCTCAGATTATGGGATAAGCATAGTCCTTGACTACTTATATAGATAAAATTTTACAATTCATATAAAACTGTTGAGGTCGGCAGTTTGATCTGCGAGGAATCTCACACAATCCTACAAGCAGTGAGAAGGCACAAGGTAAGTTTAACTGAGAGATCTCAAGTGATTTGATGAGGTTGCAAATGTCATGGTCACTCAGGGAGAGATCTATTTTGGCATTGTAAAATGTAAATTTTATCACACCATGGGCATACAAATGAGATGATTTATACCCCTCCTTTGAACAAGAAGTCCACGGCAGACTGTATGTGTTTTATGTGTGGGATCTCCTACATATTGGAATGTTGGATCAAGTGCATATATGATCATATACATAACTATGACAGGGTCACATAGTTGTCAAACTACCAAAATTGATCAACAAACACTAGAGCAGTCATCAAAACAGCAGTGCAATCAACAGAATCCCACAGTGGTTAGCAAAACACCAGATCAATAATTGACAAACAAGATGGGATGAACAATATCAAGACATGTCAGTATAATAGTTGATTGGACCAGTATATTAAGAAAGATTAGGTTAAGTTGATAAACTTATAAAACCACTCAACCCTTCTAGAAATTAACAGCCACCACATTGTTAGCAGATTATAGAGTTCAGCAAGTTTCAGAGAAACCTTTATGTTACATTTGCTTAACCAAATGTCTTTAGGCTTTGAAGATGGATGTCATAGGACAAAAACAATAGAACATAAACATCTCAAGATAAATTGTTATGCAACATAGTAGACAAAATATCCATCTAAAAATGATCCTCGTAGTAAGATATGACTAATTGGTTATGTAGCATTATACTATGCAACTTCCAGAATTCATTCACAACTGTCAGTAACATCTGCAAATATTTCAAAGATTTACAAGAACAAATCTTTCAAAGATAAAAAAAGTGAATAATTATGCCTTTATACGAAAATTAAAAGAAAGAGAAAATTTCACTCTGTTTACCAGATTTACTGACCTTTTCATTTCATTCCCCATATTTCAAAAATGACATTTTACCCCTAACCTTTGCAAATCTGTACCATGTTGCCCCTAAGCTTAACACTACTAGGTAAAGGTGACAGTCAATGGAATATCATCAGAAAAAGTATTTATGTTAATTTTTAAAATGCCCCTAGAGATTGTCAAAATGCCCTTGGAGTTTTCAACTGTTATCAATTCACCACCTAGCCATTAAGATTGGTAATTTATAAAGGGCAGCCCGGTGCACAAAGCTTCTGCTAATGCGGAGTCCCGGAGAAGGATTTATATACGCAGTTTTACCTTGCATTACACAATGTTGTTTTGCGACTTAAACCCGTGACGACAAGTCACACAGCAACAACTTTACTATTGTGCCAATACTACCCTAACGGGATAATGACATAGTGATAAAATGATAAGAGTATGAAAATTGTAAGGGGGTATTTAGATGATTTTCAAACTTTAGTGGCACATTTTGAAAAAAGGAGGAAATACAAGGGAAAAGTGAATTTTATACCTGTTTTTGTCATTGAACATCACCTTGACAATGAAAATTCAAAGGCAAAATGGTACAATTTTGCAAAGGGGGTAAAGCATAATTTAGAGTGAAATGAAAAGTTAGTAAACTCAAGGGGTGCAAAGTGAAATTTATAGGAACAATCATCAAACAAGATGAATATGTTATTTGTGTATGAATAAAGCTAAGTAGAATCAATCTTACTCGTCGTTTCTCAGCCTCAATTCTCTCCTCCTCAATCCTCATTTCCCTAAAATAAAAAAACAAGGCAAATTTAAACTTTGTTCATCTTTGTGCATTTCATAATACTACAACTAAAATAGATAATTTGAAAGATAGAAAACATAGACTAAGTGTCCAATTTGTTCTTTAGCATGCTAATTCTGACAACTTTATATGAAAGGCATAACCCTGATACACAAAGTATTCTCAAGAAATGATTCACATCCTAAGTAGTATTTGATATAAGGAAGGAATTGCCTGAAATTTGAGCCTCAAAAGTTGAACAAAGAAATCATCTTAACATCCTTAATCATATGATGACATTAAAAAAAAAGTGTTGTAAATTTAGAGCGAAGATAATAAGACTTCATATGAGAATCATATGGATTTTTTAACATACGGCAGCTGCATCATAGACAACTAACATCCAACAGCCACTTTAGGTCATGAGACAACTAGGACAACTTAAGATAAAAAATGTAAAAGGTAAAAATATTATACATAATATAAAAAAATTTAATATAGTATTATTAATATATACTTCAACATAAAGAAACATTTCTGTTCTCTTACAGTAAAAAGAACCATATTGTAAGTCATCTCAAACAAAATCTGTAAAAGATCAGGCAGTAATGCTGTTTTACATTAGAGAATGAGTTGTCAATGAAAATGTTGTTATACAACATGTGTACAAACTCTTCTTAAATTTTTGTAACTCCTCAAACGCCCCACATTAAGAGACGGCTGATGTATTAATATTCAATATAATTGTAAACTTTTGTGATTTCAGTAGTGATATCAATTTGAACAGCTATTAAGATCACTCTTGAATTTCAGCAACTCACACTGAGATGCGCCAAACAATCTATTTCATATGAAAGAGGAATGTTCATGGACTTGGTCCACGCTTGACCCACTCATGCGTAGTCCATCTTACCTGAGACTTGAGAGTGACATATTAATGGATCTAACTCTTCATGATTGAATTTGGAAGCAAGATTATGCAATACAGTGCTGGGCATTCCTCAAACAGTGATTATGCAACAAGAGAGAAAAGAGGAGAGAACCAATGTAAAGAACTAACTCTTCTTGACCTACTAATGCCTCTATCTATACCAATATATATTTTTCTCCAAAGATAAATATCAGTTTAGTTGATAAACTTATTCTTATCACAATTACAATAAATAAAATATTAAATCTAAAAAATCAAAATCTTGAAGATGCATCATCATTTTATGATGGGGCATGACAGATATGATGAGTGCAAATGATGGAAGAATAAATGGAGCTTCTATGATCTCCCATGTTTGAACAAAAAGTTTGTGTACCCTAATTGATGAATCTCACAAGGACAAGTCCTCACCCTCCCTTCCCCACCATGCAAGAGCGTGAAAGTGATTCTCAAACAAATTGACACAACATGAATGTGAGAATTTTATGACTAGATAGAAAGAAAGGGAGTACCCCTAACGAAATGTCAAACAATAATTTGATTCAACATCATGTTATTTTGAACAACTTACAATAATGTGTCTATATAGTTTTCCCGAAAGGGAAAAATCAGCAGCCTAAGTATTTGCTCCCAATACATAAGGAATAAGAATATATTAATCTAGATGATAAATTCATTCTACTTTATTATACTAAAAATATTAAATCTAGAAAAATCTAAATTTTGGAAGTGACTCCATCAGTTTTCTTCAAAAATGTCCCTGCTTATAATTATGCTTGATTAATAAAAACACAAATTTGAAAAAAGAAATCCCTTTACTTTGAAAACAGCAAACTTATTTTAAGATAAAATCTTGAAAGCAATCAGGAAGAAACAATGTTTAATATAAGTCCATGTCTCCACTTCAATGTATTTTCCACCTTAACCATGAATGGGAATCCCCGATGATAAATGAAAGTGTTCTAGGTGGTTCCCTCCAATCTCTAACACTTTCTTTCTCCGTAATGGGGTCCTCGGTAGAAGAAAGCCTACCTTAGTGCTTATGTTCCCTAATCTCCTAATTAAAATCTCTTATCTCACCATACTACCATGCATAGAAAAAAAAAACCCTAGAACTAAACATATTTTGTGTTTCTTCTTTCAACGGGAGAAAAGGTTATTGTGTAGCCCTAATTAGTTGCAATAGAGTCCTTAATGCTCTCATTTAAAAAAAACGACTTAGAAAACTGAGCACAAATAAGAACTTCAGTAGGATTAATCATAATAGTCAGATTACAAATAGAGAGCCTCTTTGAGAAGCACCTGCAATTTCTACGCCTTCAATTTTACAATATGATTTCACAAAACTCAAGTAACTACCATAGTTTCTCCTTTTCTCATTGGACAATCAGATCAATCTCGAGACTTGAGCGCATTTCACAACACAAGAAGTTCCTCCGAAAACGTTTAGTCAATGGGCTAATTGTGAAAAAGGAGAAAGTAATCAAGCAACGAGCAAGCAATAAAACACGCACTTGAGCAAGAGCGTCGTGACGATCTGAGCCTTGCCCGTAGGCAACAAGAAATTGCGGTAATAACCAGCCTTCACGTCGATGAGCGCCCCCTTCTTCCCCAGCTCCGCCACGTCCTCCTTGAGAATGATCTACGAAAAGGGAAAGAAAAACTCCAAAACAACATCAAGAACGAAAGGAGGAAGGGGCAAGGTTGGGTTGACGAGAAAGATGAAGAGATTCGCATCCGTGCCTTTCGCAACTTCTGGGCTTTCTTCTGAGCGAGGATGGGCATAGCCCCGGCACCTTTCTTCGGCCTTTCGTTTCGGTCGAGGCCGACGAGCCGATGCGGCAGCGGGCAGCAAGAGGAGCTCCACGATAAGGTTGAAGCCATGGCAGCTGTGTATAATACGGGACCTTTCTCTCCCTCCTTCTCTCACTCCCATGGCCTATTTATCTCAAAAAATGTGGCAGTCTTATCCCTTTACTCTTATATATTTATACCAATTCCTATCGGATCGAGCCCAATATGAATCCTGCATGAATAATCTATGTAATCTAAGAATTAAATTCTGATTAATAATTTTTTTTTCCATACATTAATTATTATTCAAATTAATTAGATTAAATTTTATGATTAATTTTTTTGATCTTAAAATAAATTAACGAAAATATTAAAGATGAATATTTTCTTTTTTATCATCATAAATCCTACCGGTGCACCGAAGCGATACATGAATAGAATCTTTTTAATTTTTAAATTTCGATTATTAATAAATAATTTTTTAATAAATAATTAATCTAATAACATTAATTAATGAATCACTCGTTATAAATATTTTTTAATTTATTTTAATATAATTTTTTTAAAAAAATAAATTAATTATTTTTAAAAGTAATCAATATAAATTAAATTAATCAGCATAAATATATGATATTAATTAAAAAAATTAAGAAAAAACCGCAGGTGCCCTCCTAAAAAAAATTATCTATCATTTTCAATAAGTTCTTACGGAAAGGGTTTCGAAATTAAATTTTAAATATCAATTTTCAAAATTAAATTAAACAAATAATCAAATAGAATGAATTGTCCACGAATGTTAAATGAGTCAAATAAACGGGATTGGTTAAATCAAATTAATAAACTCAATCGATCAAGTTAAAAGTTTATTAATTCAAAATTTTACTTTTTATTTTTTTAAATATTGATTATTTCGACCAAATTGATTCAATCTCAATTTTAATAATTTAAATTCGATTAAATCGATTATATTAAATTTGGCTATATTAATCGACTGTTAAAACATATCAATTGATTGATATGCTCGAATCGGAATCAGGAATTTAAAATATCTAATTCTGTAATTCGTCACTCACGCATGCGCCCTCTCGGCCTCCCGACTCTTAACTCTCGTTGCTCTCAAAGTTAAAACGCCTACCCTCCACTCCCGTCGCTCTCACTGTTAGTGACTGTGAGACAGTTACTCAATCCTTCTAACTCTTGAGTCCCATCAGTCGTCACTAACACAGCTAAGTTGGCAACCCTCTCTAAGTCCCCTCGTCCTCATGCTGGTCGCAGCAGTGAGCGACCAGTGTGGCAACACCATCGATGCTCTTCATCCTCTCCTCTCGTCCTCCATGCAACTCTCGATCCTCATTGCTCAGTCCTAGTGGCGTAGGAAAAAAATCTCCAGATGCAACGCTTGAATAAAAGTTATAAAAAATTATAAGAAAAAGGAAATTTGTTAATAAAAAAGAGCTGCCTCTAGTTAAGTTTAAATAAAAAATAAATTTTATTCAAATCAAAATTAAACTCAACATGTTTTTACAAGAACATTAACTTTTTTTTAAATAGCCAAAAGAATAAAAAAATAATCCTAAAAAAAATCTAAACTAAATTTTAGAAAAGAAAATTAATTCTAAAAAAATAGGAGATAAAATTTAAACTAACTTTTAGAAAAAAAAAACTAATTCTAAAAATTAAAAAAAATAAAGGTTAAAATACCAATTCTAGAGTTTTGACAGCTATTAGAAAGTCCATTTCTTCTCGTTCAGACTTCGAATAGAGCACAACCGTGTCAAGAGTCCACAGATTGATCATCTTCCTTGTTGGTAGTCTCGATTAGCTCAAATGGGAGGCTGATAGCCTCGTTTTCTTCTCGTCACAGCTTGAAGGAGAACATAAGCGTATCGAAGGATATAAATTGGTTGTACTACTGGATGCTCCTGCACCATGTAGCCACGTGAGAACGAAGGGGGTGTGATTGTCCTTCCTGATATTTTTTTAAAAAAATAATATTATATATTTGAAAAACCCTCACTGCCACTTTGATCGGTTGATTCATCATTGTTTGTCGTCGAAAAACTGAAACTAATCACATATTTGGATATCGTGACTTGGAAGGTTAAGTATTGAATTTTTAAAATAAAATATATAATAATAAACGGATGAATTAAATCATAGAACATAAAGTGAGGGCGCTAAATTAAAATTGGATCGGGTTCAAACTAAATCTAACATGTAGGCGTGGTGATAAGGATTACATTGATTCAAATCGAGATTGATTTGAAGTTGATTTAATCAAGTTATAAACGAATCAAGTTTAAGGTTTAAATGAGTTCGATCGATTTAAAACGAAGTAAGATAATTTTGAAAAAACTTTCTCTTTATTTTTTTCTCTGCCACAGTCGTGTCTTCGTCCATCCATCTCTTTTATTTTTCCCTTCCTCTTCTGCCCTATTTCCTTCTTCTCCTTTTATTCTCCAACGACAGTAAATTTTTAGTTTTTTCCTCTCCTTTTCTTAAGCACAAGAGTTCTCTTTTCTTCTCCTTTCTCTTCTCTAGTAAGCCCTTTTCCAGCAACAAGAGCAACCCTTGGCCCTCACATCTTCTTTCTTTGTCGTGTTTTCTAGGATTTTGTTGGTATCGCAAGAATAACCCTATTTGTCTTGTCTTGCTCTCTTTGTGTCATTACCAAGCTCATCGAAGTTAGTCGAGATTGCTAACGAAGAAGGTAAAATTCTCCTCTTTTGCTTTTTTCTCCCTATCTTCTCTTCTCTGTTTTTCTTAAAATCAATGATCTTCCTTATATTTTTTCCAGCGAGCAACCTTTTATAAGTAGTTTTTTTTCTTTGTCCAACCACAGTAACAACAAGAGGAATAAGTTGTTCCTTTCTTTCATGTTTCATTAATTGAAAAAATAATTGTAAAGTATAAACTTTATTTTATTAGGTTACTAGTTAGGATAATTATTTCAATCGAAATAAAAATCTCATATGTAAGAATGTTAAATATTATGAGTAAGCGATGTCACAAATGATTCTTCGACTTTTAGTCATAGATAAGCTATGGGAATCGACGAATCATTATTTTAACTAAAACCAAGGGCTAAAGTCAAAAAATTTAAATTTAAGTTCATTTTTAGCTCATAAAATTCGAAATTTAGATTTTTGAATTGAGAAAATCGACATATACTAATGTTTATAATTTTCAAAAATTGCCTCTCTTGATTGAAAATTTTAGCTACACTACTGCTCAGCCCCATCTTTGACTCCCTCCATCGCCATCAGCCCCTCTGACCCTTGTCGGCGTTGTCACTCATGAGCCTATTTTCCTTGGAAGTTCCCTGCTCTACTCTGGATCCCTCATCATCTCTTGCAGCATGGACAAGTTCTCCCCTAGCGGCCTTGTCAACAACAACAAAAGTAGGGTTTTAGAATTTAAATTATGAATGAATATTCAATATTTGGGTTTATTGGTATTAATTTTGATTCAAGAATATTTAATATAATTTTATGTGTATATTTTGATGAAAATGATATAGAGAGAGAGTCTTGATACCCTACACACCTTATCCTGCACATCCCGTGCACACTCAATTTTTTTTTTTGAAATTTGTTCAATTTGAAAAAAATTGTGTGCTTAATATTATAACTCAACACCTGAACCCTAAAAATAAAATTTCATTGGCACAACTAGTTGCTAAAAAAAATAAACAAAAAAAAAATGATCCAAACACCTGGATAAATCTAAGCGCCTAAATTTTGTGAGGGTGGCTCATGTGGCCCACGGAACGGGTGTGTTGAATTCTGTGAGGGTCGTCCATATGGCCCACGGAACAGGTGTGTATGCTATCAACGTTTTATATGAGTTTTGATATCTTACACATCTTATCCTACACATCCCGTTTACACCAAAAAAAAAATTTAAAATTTTTTCGATTTGAAAATTTTTGTGTGCTTAATATTATAACCCAACCACTAAATCCTAAAGGTAAAATTTCATTGGCACAACCAGTTACTTAAAAAAATAAACAAAAAAATAATCCAAACGCCCTAAACCCTAAAGATAAAGTTTCATTGGTACAACCAATTGCTTAAAAAAAATAAATAAATAAAAATGATCCATATCCAAACGTTTGAATTCTTTGAGGGTATATCGCCCATGGAATAAGTGTGCGGATTATCATTGTTATATATATATATAACTTACATTAGATCATCAATGCAAGGAGATTTGTTAAAATATGAATGTTGATCATAGTTGTTCGATACCACATTCACAATCTGATCCTTCAATGAGAACAAAAACGACTATAGATTCTAAATGAAAGGTAATCAAGCGAAAATCAATAAAACCAAGAAGTGAGGGTATGAGATTATTTCACAAAGTTTACTAATGATGATAAGAAGATTAAAGCCAAATGTAAATATCGTGATAAAGATTTTTTTAAAAAATTCATACAAGAATAAAATAACAAACTTGAGATCTCATATGAACTTGTAAAAAATCATTCTCATATTATTGAAACAACTAAAGCGCAGCTAAATTTACAATTAGATTCAAGAGAAGATGAGGTGTAGCTAATTTTTTAGAAATTTGATTAAGATATATCTAAAAAATCATTAGCTAGAATGATTATAATAGATGAACTCTCTTTTAAATTTATAAAAAGAGAAGAATTTAAAATATTTATTATGATCGGTCTAAAATTTTGAATTCCTTCACGATTGAGGGTTACATGTGACTGTGTTAAATTATATACATTTGAAATGAAAAAATTAAAAACTTCGTTACATGATTCTCTGACCACTAAGATATGATTCATCGATTCAAAAAATCAATTTTATATATCTAATAGCTTATTTTATTAATACAATTAGAATTTATAGAAAAGAATTCTTAATTTTCTCCAATTACAAGTCATAAAAGCAAGAGAATTAATTTAGCCATTGGAAATTACTTGAGGGGAGACGATTAATAGAATTACTATTATTATAGTTCATAATGCAAATTTAATGATATTGACATCCATAGTTTTAGGGGAAAAAATAAACTCCACTATTTCAAAAGGAAAATATATTCATATGAGATATATAGCTCTTATAATTAATTTGATTATTGTTAATGATTTAAAAAATATAAATATAAGGGTCAGAATGTGATTAAATATGTTAAGTTCAAAAAATGCATAGAAATTGAAACCAAATCAGACGGTTTGTTGGTTCCTGACCTCCGACCGAAATAGAACCAGATCTTCTAGACCGAGCCCAAATGTAATATATGCATAAATATTTGTAAAAAGGTCGCCTAAATTTTGTACATTATCAAAGAATTCATTTTTTTTATAAAAAAAATACCTGTTATTTATTATTTGAAGCACAAGGTACACCACAAGGTCCCAATGGCCTAATTTAAAATCTTGTCAACAGTAGACTTGTCATTTTATGAACCACAACAAGAAAAGAAAGGAAACAGTTTCCTGACTTTGACTGGTGCTGAATTTACTAAACAGCATCATGATCTATATATATATTTTTATTTTTATTTAATCAGGTCTGGTTTTTATTACTGTTAAATAATAGTAATAAAGGGTATTTAGAATCAACTCAGTGACTCATATGGCCTAATCCTAATGGAAAGTCTTTGGAAAATGTTAACAAATAAAAGGGATTGAAAACCGATGTAAATATATAGGCAGAGTACAGCCAGAGGACTTTCGAAGGGGCATGCTTTCTTCATCCTTATCGAGTTGCAGCTGCGACAGGCCTGCGTTGTCCCACGTTCCTGCAGCCTCACCACCACAGAAGAAATGGCAAACACTGTGCCAAGACGCTGAAACGCCAGAAAAGAAAGAAGAAGAAAAAACAAACAAAGGCAGGCAACCTCTCAGTAAAGCCACCTCCTTCTTGATCTCACGAGCAGAAGGTAATTAAGAAGATTACATTCTTAATTTGGATTTAATTATTCGGATTTTGTATAACCATTAATTAATTAGGGTCGTTAGGGGAGGAGGGTGTTTAAGTTGAAGGCTCGACTTAATTTCCAGTGGAGAATAATGGTAGAAGTGGAAGCCCGATGTCCACGCATCTTCATGAGTAGCAAATTCATTGAAAGCTCCATATCACAAGCCCAATTTGTGGCTTCAACAATGTACATGTGTTCGAAGTCCTTCTTGTGATCTTGCACCACGGCCCCCAACTACATGAAAATGGAAACAAACATTGCACATGAAAAATCGAATCAAGCCAGGATTAGGCCAAATCAAAATCTATTATCCATTCTACATGAAAAATAAATAATAATAATAAACTCATGCATTGGTATGAGTAGTAATTCGATATATTATAAATATATATATATATGAAAGGCTAGAAATAAGACAGGGACTAGGAAGAAGAAGAAGAGGCCAAAGGGAAGCGGAGAGGCTGCGTCGGCATTTGCCACTTGCACCAATCGTTTTAATTAGGCGTCGCGGTTGGCTCCATGAATGGGCAATGAACGAATCCCCTGCCGACTCCTCGGAAGAGAGATCTCAGCGCCACTGGTGCTTCCGCCTGTCGTCTGTCGTGTCCCCGGCGGCCGCGGCGGAGGCCTCCGATGCCATCGGCGCAGTCGAGTTCGACCCCACCGACAGGCTGTTGGCCACAGCCGGCATAGCTAGGAAGATAAGGTTGTACAGCCTCGCCACTTTAATTCCTTCTGAATCCGAGCCGCGCGGATATGACCACCCCACCGCCTGCCAGCTCTGCATCTGCGCGCCGGCAAAGCTCAGCAGCCTGAGGTGGCGGCCCGGATCCGACGGCCGCATCATCGGTTCGGGAGACTATGACGGTGTGGTCACCGAGTACGATGTGGAGCGGAGCGCGGTGGTGCTGGAGCGCGACGAGCACGGCGGTCGCCGCGTGTGGAGCGTGGACTACTCGGCGCGCGGAGACCTCGGCGCCTCCGGGTCCGACGACGGCACAGTGCAGCTGTGGGATCCGCGGTGCGGCGGCAGCGGATGCGCGCCCGCCGTCATGCGCGCCGACGGTCCGGTCTGCTGCGTGGAGTTCGACCCCGAGGGCGGGCCGTGGGTCGCGGTGGGCAGTGCCGACCACCGCGCGTACGTGTTCGACATCCGTTCTGCGGCGGCTGGCCCGGTGGCGGCGTTGGGCGGGCACGAGCGGGCGGTGACGTACGCGCGGTTCGCTCAGGGGGGGCGCCGCCTGGTGACGTCGGGGACCGACGGGACCCACCGGCTATGGGAGTGGGAGCAGGGGAGGCAGGTGCGGGCATACCGCGGCCACGCCAACGCCCGGAGCTTCGTCGGCATGTCGGTGTGGCGCGGCGCGGGGCTCATCGCATGCGGGTCGGAGAGCGACGAGATTTTCGTGTACGACCTCCGCTGGGGGGACCCGATTTGGGTGCAAGGATTTGGGCGGCGGACGGAGGCCAGGAGCGACCAGAATGGGTTCGTCGGGGCGGTGAGCTGGAGGCAGCTGGCAGCTGACGGCGACAGCGGCGCGCTCGCCGCCGGCGGGACGGATGGAACCTTGCAAGTGTTCGTCACAAGGAAGATGACACAGATTCTTACCGATTGATCGATTCCGTCGGTCTTTTTCTTCCCTTTTTTTGTGGTCTTCATGTCACTGATCGGAGAAGCGTATCACGGATGATACAACACATTGTTTGGATTTGAGAATCCATAATTCTAACTAAGATTAAGATTGCGTTACAAGATTTCGTCGTGTGGTTGCTCGATGCAAGTAAAATAAATTATATGGCTCTAGATAAAATATATTACCTTCTAGGTGTTGTACAAGAGGAATCGTTTGTGGTAATTACGAGAGAGATGAAAATATTTTGAAGCTAACAAATAAAATAAAATAATAATAATATTTTTTCAATCGATTCTAAGAACACAAATTTATGGAACAGAATATAGAGAAATTTATTGGAAAAAAAATGAAGCGCGCAGCCTTTGAAAAATCTGCCTAACTTTAATGCTCTGATTGGATTGACAAACACGGTTGCTCTTGATCACATAATGCGTTTTTATCTCCTAAAATGCACATGGGAGATAGCGTGAAATATTACGTCCATAAATTTCGGATAGAACCAGATTAATTACTCGACTAATCCTGGAGGCTATAGGTTCAATCTGATGTTTCATATCGGCTAATAAGGTAAATTCGAAAAGTGATCGTATTGAAAACCACTGACAGTCCATAATTGACCTATCGATGTAAGACAATATGCTCCACCTAGTTATTAGAATCGCCGGACTACTCCGTCAAGTGAGAGTTGACCGATTTCACTTGGATAATTATATTTTTTATAATTTTTCTAGTTAAAATACTCATCTCCAGCGTCCTCAGCGTCTTCGTCAATCCGTCTCAAGACCAATATAAAAAAAATAAATCATAACAACTATTAATTTAAACAATAATTAATACATTAAAATATATATATATATATATATAAGACTTTGATAGCTTATACATCTTAGCCTGTACAATCATGTACACCTGCTGAGGTGGCATAATCATGATCACTGATCATATCACACATATTTTGATCAATGATGTATAGGTGGTCACCTCAGCAGGTGTCCATGATTATACAGGATAAAGTGTACAGGCTAACCGAACTTTATATATATATATATAATTTTTCTTTCAAATAGAATATGTAATGCTTCAATCACCAATCAAATCATAATACTGTACTAGTCACTGTTCGAGCTAACTAGATTAGTTCCCGTGATTTACTTTCTCCGTGTTGATCTTGGGACAAATTGACGGGAACGCTGAGGACGAACATTTCACTTTTTGCCACAATGAATATCTTATCGTTACTGCACCATATCCGAGGAGGAGATCTTATTCATGCTTTTAGAAAGCATGTCAAAAAGGATTTTCTTAGAGTTTTATTCTAAAAAGTTCACTTTCTTTTATATTCTCTTTGTATGTCACTAAAAACAGAGGGAATAGGCAGAATCAATTTTTTTTCTCCTGTCTATATGTTGATATATATATACATTTTTATTTCTAAACACAAAAACAAAGTTAGTTATTTTCCGAAATACAATAATATAGTTAGTAATTATTTTTGGCCTCTTCTATTCAACATGGTCAACAAGTAAGAGGAGCTATAGCTTCTCTCATACACCAATATTAATTCTACGTATTTGAATATAATTCAAAGATAAACAGTATAAATACAAGTCATTTTTCTCTTATATCTTCCAACTCGATCACTTGAAAAGAGTGGATTTTATGAAGGTTTCTATACAGAGTCCTAGCTAGTGCAGTTGTTCCATTCATCTTCTAATTTGCAATTGTTCATCACAACGATCTTGCATGTTGTTATTGTTTTTTTTTTTCATTTTAAGACTCATGTCAATTGTTAGATAAGTGAAATTAAGAACTATTATATTTAATATGTTAAATTAGCTGTAGCTGTTGTATTTTGCCTTAAGCAATTAATCTAATGCTACACACTTTGAGTTTCTCCATTTACCTATGTGAAAAGCTGCAATTTATGATCCATTCAAGTTCATGACCCATTCATATATATATTTTTTATTTTTTTAATATAAAATTATATGCAGTCCAACGGCTAAGCTATACAGGTGGTCCAATAACAAGTCACAAGTAGATCAGGCAATTTCAAAACTAGTAAAATTAGCCCAAGCTTCTATTTTCCTTATGTTTTTTTATTAATTTTATATTCATATACTCATTTATAAATATTTATAATAGAATATATCCATTTACTTTCTATTTTTAAAATATATATTTTGTAATATTTTTTAATGTATATATATTTTTTTAAAGTGGTATACCAACGATCATGCTACTCTATTCTAGATTGCCTTTGATTATACCAAATTAAGACAAACAAATTCATTGTAGCTCCCTATTCTGTTTTTGGATATTGAACTCACTGATTGGTAGAGATGGTATACCGGATTAGTAGTGACAATTTTATATTATATCATATTAAAAATTTTAGTATTTGAAAAATATATATTAATATCATACTAAAATTTCGATATACTAAAATTTTAATATGATTAAATTTCATACCGTTATATCAAAATTATTCGGTATTTCAATATGTTTAATATATTAAAATTATAAAAAAAATATATATATACATATATATTTATTCAATTGTTCTTCAAATTATTTGATATTAAATTTATCATAAATCACAGTGAACACTGTTCACTGATGTTGAATTTGTTGAATTTGTAACGTTGTAGTCAACCGTTAGAAAGTAAATGACTACCATATTTCCAAGCAGAAGTATGCGGACATAATGAAAGGAGGAGAAATAACGTGGTAGTCAACCGTTAGAAAGATTATAATATTTCCCGGCAGAAGCATGCGGACATAGTGAGAGGAGGAGAAATAATTCATGGCATATCCATTACCAATTAGCTAGTTCTCCAGATATTGTGAACAGAAGGTTTTTTTTGAATTTCATGTCATTAATCCTTGTCTCTTTTCATGATTTGCATAATATGATAGTTTGTTTCTTTTGTGCATCATTTTTTTTCTCATTATATTCCATCATTATACTAACAAAAATAAAAGTACAACTGATAATTCCATTTTAACTATAATTGGTAGCATCATAAGAGCTGATTTGGTATGGTATACCGATATTGAAATCTCAAATTATATATTGTATTGAGAAAACTTTGGTGTACAAAAAAAATCATAAGAGCTGATTTGATTGGGCCGTCGCCTTTCTCGCCGCCTCCAGCCACCGCCAACCGCCGCCGCTACCGCCACCAGCCGCGACCTCCAGCCGCAGTCGCCCCCTGCAGCGGGTGCCGAACGCCGCCACCAGCCGCGGCTTCCAGCAGGCGCCCTCGCCTCCCTCGCCTCCTCTCCGGCAGCCCGCCTCCAGCCGCGGCCTCATGCCGCGGACGCCGTCTCCTGCCGCGGACGCCGCCTCCGGGAGCCACCGCTGTCCGCAGCGGGCCCTGCTATCTACAACCGCCTCCTCCAGTCGCCGCCCCCCCAGCGGGCGCCGCCGCCTCCGTCGTACATCCAGCCGCCTTCGGCGCAGATCCAGGGTAGTGTTCCGGCCTTTGAGCCGATGTGTTATTTCGTCCTGCGAGCCGATACAGTGTTTCGGCCTCTAAGCCGTTGTCATGTTCCGGCCTGTGAGCCGATGTAGTATTCCGGCCTGAGAGCCAGTGTAGTGTTCTGGCCCCTAGCCATCTCCGGCTCTTCGGTTCCGGCCCTTCGTCTCCGTGTCGCTTATAACGCTCCAGCCCCTAGCCGCCTCCGCCCTTCGGCTCCGTG
>JBBUKS010000029.1:439534-465036 GCA_038050645.1 Hedychium gardnerianum
TGTAGATCCTATTTTAATTTTAGGATCAAATCATGCATTGTGTTTAAAATTCTCATAATCTTGCCCATTTCATAATCTTTTGTGCTTGCAAAAATCTAACTTAAAAAATTCTTTAGTTGCTTAGCACCACTTCTCAATCTATATGATCGGCGACACTTTGCATTAAACTTATTAACTATAGATTAACTGATGCAGGATGTAATCATAGAAAGATCATAACTTTTGATCAAGTTAATCATGGATCTATAATCATTCAAATTAAAGTTCGTTCAAAAATTTATAATTGATTATGTGGAACCCGTGATAGTCTAGTCTTAGGTCCGAAAAATATCATTTATGCTGGTATAAGAAATATCAAATAATCCTCTAGAGTTTCGATGTTTGACAATGTACCAAGGTTTGGTCACTCTCCTTCTTTGACACATATTAAAAATGAATTACCTAAGTTTCACCTTAGGCTTTGCACCAACAATGATTTTTGAAAAGTTTTTAAAAGTATTTCTAGAAGATTTTAAGATAGGTTCTCAATGCTACAGGTTAAGATTTTTTTGGAGACTCTGAATATTTTTATCATTATTTAGGGTTATTTTTATCTTTTTGCATCTTAAAATTTTGGATCTATTTAAATAATTGTTTAGTTGATGTTTGAGTTAATTTTTGATAAATAATATTTTCGATCATTTATTTTTCTTTTTTCTATTTCTTAGTATTCTTCTAATCAACAGGTTTTACAAAATTATTTTCGATGTTCGCAATCGAATCAACGAAATCAATATAGCTGATAGAATAATCGTCATTCTGTCCGACGTCATTAATCATCTAACTATCCTTCTCAAATCAATGTACCCAATAGTTAACCTAATTCCATCTCTTTCAACGTAACCATGCAACTAATTAAGTTACTCAAATTCAATTGGATCTCTCGTACCAATTAATTATTTCGTCGATTATCTTAAATCATTCAACTGATACAGTTAAACTTTGATCCTAGTCCTACTCACTTGAAGGACTCGTTCGAATTCAGAATCCTTATTTTTTAAGAGGGAAAACAGTCGACCTGAATCATTATTAATTAAGGCTTTGAAAAGCTCATCTCTAGCTATTAATAAATTGGTCGTCAGAGATTAATTTTTTCTTTCTATTTTTAAAAACAAATATTTCTTAAAAAATTACAAATTAAAAAATTCGATAAAAGTCGGGGCTTCTAATTAAGCCATAAGTAATTAATTGTATTTAGTGCTTAATTGTTTAGCTGCAAAATAAAACAAAAGGTTGCGTCCACCAGAAAGCCATGCGGCTTCTTGCATGACGTGACCACTCACCTACTCATTATTCCCCTCCAAGTGGCATGGCATATGGTCCCTTCGATTGCCAATGATTTACTATATATTTTTATTAAAAAAATCAAAAATATTTTCCAAATTTCATAATTTTTTAATATCTCGAAATATTCTAATATCGACAAATTAATTACTCTTCATATGAAAGAGAAAGAGAAAGAGAAAGAAGATGAAAAAAAAATCCATCAAATGTCTTTGCTGAAGAAGAGTGAAATCGTCGGCTTATAAATTTCTCTAGAATAATCTCATATTTTTTTAAAAAAGAATAAATTAGGAAGACATTTATTATAACATAATAATTTTTTTACGAGAGATCAAACACCCACAATGACAGAGCAAGTGATCTACTTGGACTATGGGCTACGAACGTCGATGTCGATGTCGTCATCCCGGACTATCTTCCTATTTCTCTTTTTTTTTTCTTTCTCACGTAATAAATCAAAGTTTATCTCTCTCTCACTGCCGTTGGCCCCCCGACTACAACCAGAGTAGCCATTAACATGGCTCCGTCCTTAGGCACCCAATGAGACATTTTACCCATTGAAAATCTATTTCATATTGAAACAACTACTCATACAGATATCAATTATGTTAACCCGCAAGGACATCATCTCTGATTTCTATTTGTTATAGTTAATCGTGTCATCGTATTTATTCATTGTTATTTCTTTCATCATTGCCCTTGGGGGCATGATTCAGTGATAAGTGCTTGAGATAAGACTGTAGAGGTCGGGATCAAATTTGATAGAGGATTTCATCGCCTCTAAAAACCCCTGCACAGAAATTTGTCACTTGGGATTTCCTATTTTACCTTCCTCCCAATGCAATGATAATGAGCAGTTTGGGGGCCGCTAATGTGAAAGTTTCATTTTTATTGTTGTTGTTGTTATTTCTTTCATCATTGATATCATTGATATGCTTAATTATTCTAGGTTCCGGTCCTAAACCCAAACTTAAACAAAGCTTACATAAATGGTTTGATACCGTTTAATCATTTTTTAGTTAGAAACAGATATCTAAACTTTCGATTTGACTAATTTAGAATGATCGATTTAATTTCATAATTTTTTTTTATTAATCATCAAAATAAATTAAGAAAAAATTCATCCTAACAATTATCATTCTCGGATTCATTATCAGAAGACTTGAGTGCTTTTCTCAGGTGATTGTATAGTTGCTTTCTCACCTCGTACTCTATGTGAAATTTGCACATCATTATCGTGTCATGTCATGCAAGAAGTTGCATGAGTCTCTTTTGTGTCTCAAACCATTTAAGCAGGTTTTCCCTAAGTCTGGATTTAGGACCTAAACCTGGATTAATTAAGGGTATCATATATTGTTTGATATTGGAAAAACCTGCTTAAATTGTCTGAGGCCATTTAACCGAGCTAGCTTTTCATGGGTGGTTGTATAGTTGCTTTCCCTACGACCATACCTCATACTATATGTGAATTTTTCAACTTGTACTATGTCATGTCAAGCAAGAAGCTACATGAGCCTCTTTTGTTTCGATTTGTATGAGGTACAAATTTCACATATAATATATACGAAGTGGGGAAAGCAACTATACAACCACTTAAGGAAAGCTCAATCAAATGGTCTCACACCATTTAAGCTGATTTTCCCCATCTCATATGATCTATGTGAAATTTGCACTGTACCCACGGGATAAACTTATGGTTAATACATCAGATATTATCATTATAAGATTTGAAGATCAAATCCTGACTAATAGTAAGGTTTTTGTACTCCCTTATGTACTAATCATTGTTCAGACTAGTAACTACCGTTATTTACCTCCTCCGTATTGATTTTAAGACGGACTAATAAAAATACTAGGAGCGAGTATTTCGTCTTTTATCATTATGTAAAATTTGCACCTCATACTATATTTGGATTGATTAAGGGTGTCACATATACACAATATGAGGTGCAAATTTCACATAGAGTATGAGGCAATGAAAGCAACTATACAACCATACAAGGAAAGCAATATATTGTCCCCATGGGATGGAATGATGGTTAGTATATGGGATGTTGCCACCATGAGGTCTGAAGTTCAAATTCTGGCTAGTAACCAGGTTTCTGTCCTCTCCCATGTACTGGTCACTATTCGGGCTAGCTATATTAGCTCCTATGATTTATCTTTTTTGTATTAATCCTGAGACGAACTGATGAGAATACTAAAGACGAACGTTTCATCTTTTACCACTAAAAAAAGCAATATATTATCCCTTAATTAATTCAAATTTAGGTCCTAAATCGAAACAAAAAAGACCCATATAACTTCTTGCATGATATGACACATGGTACCTTCCAATGATTTACTATTTTATATAAATTAGATATTCAAAAATATTTTCCAAAATTCATTTTTTTAAAATATATATATATATATCTCGGAATTACTCTTCAGAATTTTTAATTAATAAAGAAGATGCTAAAAAATCCATGAGATCTCGTTGTCGATCTCTATCCATTATTGCTAATCGTGCCATCACATTTATCACTGTCATTTCTTTCTTCATCATCCAAGTTGGCCTAAGAAATACTAATCAACACGCTTTTGATTAGTATATGCTTGCTTAATTTATTAAGTCAATACAATATAAGTTGCCTCTACAGGAAAAATGAATCTAATAAATTTAAATGCATGTCATAAAAAGCATAAAATCAAATTGATGAATTATCTAATAATTTAGTTGGCGTAAATTGAATGGTGCTAATTAAAAAAATTTGATGAATTACCTAATAAATTCTATGGTGAAATTAATTATTTCTAATCAAATATATATATATATATATATCATTTACTCAAACTAATAACATGACTCGTGCCTTAAATGTGACTTTTAGGAAACCATGCATTATTGTTAATGTATGTGCATATGCGTAATTAATTTATTTATGTTGTACTTGGTCTCAGTCAAAGCTCATTTTCCATGAGTCACATTCATATTTAATTAACGAGAGATCGAGGAAGTTGTTGTTGTTGTTAAGTGTATTGGATTTTATGCGTGTCCACAAAGCTTTATCTGTTCATACAGTTAAATAAATTGATATGTGGCCAATTCTCTCGCGTGTTGGATCTAGAAATTTGACCAGCTTAATTATTCCTGACTTCTGACACGGCAATAAGAGCTTAATTATTCAATTATGGCGGATTAACAAATCCTCACTTCTGATGATCAAGTCTATAAATTCGAGACAGTCGCGAATTTATAACAGAATCGATCATGGAGAAGCTGCAGCAGGCCGCCACCCTCTTCCTCTTCCTCTTCCTAAGCCTGATTAGTTTCTTAGCAAATCTCTCGACAGGGGCGGCGGCGACTTCGCGGCCGGCGGTCTTTGTCTTCGGCGACTCCACCGTCGACGTCGGAAACAACAACTTCTTGCCCAGTGATGCACCCAAAGCCAACTTCCCCCCTTACGGTGTCGATTTCCCTGGCCGGATTCCCACCGGCCGGTTCGGGAACGGCTTCCTCGGCGTTGACTTCATCGGTAATATATATATATATATATATATATACACGACGATCTAATATAAATATGTGATTCATTGATTTGCCAAGTCTAATTACGATGCTTGAATTTTGTGTGATAATTAAAGCCAAGGCGGCGGGGATACACAGGAGCCCGCCACCTTTTCTCTCTCTACGGAACGCCGTCCATGCGAGGCGAGGAGTAAACTTCGCCTCCGCCGGCTCCGGAGTTCTCGACACCACGGTGAATGATTCATGAAGAATTATTGTTATGATTGCTTCAATGTTGTATATATCAATTAAATATCTTTTTTTTTAATAAAAATTTGAAATTAAATTAAATATTTTTGCAGGGGACGGACGTCGTGACGATGACCCAGCAAATCAAAGACTTCTCCGCGTTCGCCGGGAATCTCACGGCAGCTAAGGGCGCCCTGACCGCCGCCGCCTTCTTGAGCAAGTCACTCTTCTACATCAGCGTCGGGAGCAACGACCTCTTCGCCTTCTCCACCGTCCTCATCCCCGGGAACAGCACCCAGAAGGACGAAATCGTCGCCACCGTTCTCTTCAAGTTCGCGGGCCAACTGCGGAGCCTTTACCAGCTCGGAGCGCGAAAGTTCGCGGTGCCCGGTACCGGGCAGCTCGGGTGCATTCCGGGCGTCAGGAGCAGGGTTCCGGGCGGCGCGTGCAGCCCGGATCTGAACGATCTGTCCCTGAGGTACAAGACCGCCGCGAGGGCCCTGCTGGATCAGCTCGCCGTGGAGCTGAAGGGGTTCAGATTTTCATTCTCCGATTTCTTCGAAATCGGCAGCCAGATCCTGTCGGATCCCCAGAAATACGGTGAGTCCCGTTGTGTGCACATGCATGCAGCTTAATTTTCTCATCGATTCAATAAATCGATCAATATATTATACACAAATCGATCGACGTGCTAATTAACGACGACGTGCATGTGCGCACGGATTAATTGATTGCTGTTCAGGTTTTACGGAGCTGGCAGCTCCGTGCTGTGGGTTGAACGCCGATGGGCGGTGCGCTCCCAACTCCACCTACTGCGGCGACCGGAATCAGTATTTCTTCTGGGACGGAACCCACCCGTCGCAGGCGGTGTACCGGCTGGGAGCTCGGCTGTCGCTCTACGGGCCACGCCAGTTTGCTTACCCTATCAACATCCACAACTTGCTGAAGAGTTAGTTAATCACTTGGAATATTCCAATCGATCGATCCATCGTTCGGTTTGTTTTTATTGAAAGCTGGGGAGTGTAGAATAATGTTGTTAAACAGCTACGCGAAGCAGTATTAATAATAATTTCATGGATGATTGATTATATTAGAGCTGCTTCGGAAATATTAAATTATGCATGCAAGAATGTGAAGCACGTTATAATTATAAAACAAACGCAAGGACTACGCAGTTGGATTGGGATGGACACACGTGATGGTAAAAAGCCGGACGCTCGTTTTTAATATTTTTGTCAGTTCGTCTTAATATTAATATGGAAAAAATAAATCACGGAACTAGTTTAGCTATCTTGAACAGCATAAGAGAGGGCAAGAATCTAACTACTAATCAGGATTTGATCTCTAGACTTCATGATGGCAATACTTCATGCACTAACCATCAGCTCATCCTGTGAAAACTGGGGTGGACACACATGAATCATGATCACGTGAAAGCTGTTCCATGGGATGGACTCATCATTAATACATGAGATATTATCATCATAAAATTTATCAAATTCTGACTAATAGCCAGGTTTTTGATCTCTCTTATATCATTAATAAATGTTCGAACTAGCTAGACTAACCCCGTGATTTATCTCTTCCGTGTTGATCCTGAGACGAACTGGCATGGACGTTGAGGGCGAGCGTTTCGTCTTTTGCACCATTATTACGTGAAAGTTTTTTATTTTTTTGCATATTAAGTTTAATATAATTCATGTATAAATACGGAATTCAAATAAGCAATAAATTTCATTAGTAATATCAAATATTTATTCATATATATTTATGATTCTGAAATAATTAATTAATTAGTAGTAAACATAATCTAACAATTGAATTCTGAAAAAAAAAATATAATAATTCAAATATGTTATTCTTGTATTAATTTAGGATTTTTGATCTGATATTATATGTAATATAATATATATTGTAATATGAGAAATTAATCATCCTCTTCGAAGTTGGAGAATTTAAAATTTCATATTATCACCTTTCAAATATAATTTTAGATTTTTTTTATATCAATTGCAACATTTTGAGGGACACAATCTTGCATTTGATTACTTCCAAAGAAGCAAAAGATCTTCTAATAAGAAGTAAAATATAGTGATATAAAACAATTTATTTACCGTATCTATTACACAAAGAATAATATAATCAAGTGTAACATATAATGAATTATTTTGATGCCTTGATAACTATGCTTCAATCTTCTTGACATGCATATAAAAACACTGATAATTTATTTTAAAATAATAATTAGAAAATTATATAAAAGCATTATCCTTTTAATATTTACTGTTTAAGATTATAAATTTGAGATAGAAGTTAATTACATAATAGTAATCACGATTTATTTTAATAATTAACTTATTCTGTGAACTAAACCAAAGCCTAAAGATGAAGATGTAATCACAAGATTTCTATAGATTTTATTTTTTAAAAAAATATGATTTTGAAAGAAAATAATAATTTTAATCGGAAGAAAAATTGCAATGTCAATTAAATGAAGCATTTTTATAATTATTCTATCCTGAAAATTGTATCTTTTTTTTGTTTTTACGTGTCAGATCAACTTTATTTTAGAAAAGAACAAAGTCATTTTACATGCACGAACCACATCTATCATGCACGGATTTTAAAATAATATTTTTATTAGTTGTATAAGTGTGATTATTTATTATAACTGATGTCTCATTTAATTTGAGCAAGGTATCATTATTATAAATGATTTTAACATCAAATTATTTATTGCGACATTTAGTAGACTCACTTTCAATAATTAAGTAAAAACAAGCAAACGATTAATCACCACGAACACGGACACACATAAAGAATAATTAATTAGATTAAGTTTATAATAGCAAATTTTGCTCGTAAAAAAAAAAGGTACATTTATAGTGCTTTTTTTTATTTATAAAAATCTATTTTTATATATAAAAAAAGATCATTTATTCTTAAATTTATTATACTGATAAAAGGATTTTTTATATTATTTTAATATTATTTAAATTAGTTTAGGCTTAAATAATGTGAGGCGGCTCCTGTTGCATCTGGACGACCCTCTTCCACGAGGCGCGGCTGGATATGGCCTCCCACCAACGAGCGACGCGCTTCCTGGATTCGAACATGGCGGCGCAGTCGGTGTGTTGGACGAGGCGATGGGCGTTGGGGAGGTGGGAGAGGTCGGCGAGCGTGAACTTGTCGCCGGCGAGGTATTTAGTCTCGTCGAGCCGGCGGTCGTAGATGTCGAGCAAGGCGTCGAGCTTCTTCTTGCTGCGCTCCACGGCGTCGCTGTCCTGCTCCAGCGCCAGCAGCGGCGCGAAGGCAAGGTTGTAGACGAGGGCGGAGGCGGGCGGGTCGAAGTTCTGCTCCTCCGTCTGCAGCCACTGCTCGATCGAGGCGCGCTCCAGAGTGCCCGAGCCGAGCAGGTCCTTGTTCCCCTGCTGCGCGTACTTCTCCGCCACGTGACGGCAGATTTCACGCGAATCTGTAATTTCATCTGTCGATTAGTTCTCAAACAACAATGAAACAGAAAATTTTGTTCTAAAAGTAGCTTGTACTTCCCTTACCGACGAGGATCTGTTTTCCGTCTTCGAAAGCGAGAGCCTGACAGAAGGGCTACAACGACAAGTGTGATTTTAATTCTGTAAAAATACAATTTGTTTCACAATATGCGTATACCTGCAACTTGAGGTAATCAGGGAGTCTCCTTTGACCCTTGTAGTTGTCGACGCGAATGAGTTGGAACTCGATGTCCTTCTCGAAGAAGCATGTCAACACCCTGGCCACCTCCGCCGACGTCGGAGACCCGATGACCTTCACGGTCACCATCGGTCGCGTGTGAACCAACTGCGCTGGCTCTTCGGTTTAAATAGGGAGAAGGGCGGGGCAGAATAATACCTTGCTTCGCAGGAAGAAGAATGAAAGGAAAAGGAAAAGGGAAAGCTAAAGACGAAATTAAAGTTTCATTGATACCATTACAGGGAAGATTTAGATTATGGAGCACTGACGTTCCTGGTCATTCAGGGAAAGTGCTCGCGATTTTCCGAATGGGGAGAAAAATGTCTAACAAATATGTCATAGCTATGATTCGGGAAGTGTGTGCAAGCAGAGGTAGCATTTGGGCCACACTGTACGTGCATGGCCTGATTAGGGTGGTCTGGGCCGTGCATAGCTCGGCTGACAGGTGAGACGAAGCTTGGCCGTGCATAGCTCGGCTGACAGGTGAGACGAAGCTTGGTCTGGATCGTACTGGAAGGAGGAGACTCGGCTGACAGGTGAGACGAAGCTTGGCCTGGTTCCAGGCAGCGTTGCGCCGGCACTATGTTCGAAATTCAAAGATCAACGCATCTTTTCCATCTGATTTTAAAACAATTGGTCAACTTTAACTGAAGATATATAAGTTCATCGACAAAGTGAGAATCTCTACGTTTTTGTCAAAGTGAGAATCTCTTTAGTGTTTTAGTGTTTTAAAAAAAAGAACAGAAAAGAAAAGAACGAGGAGCGTTTTTTGCTTTTTGTTTTTTCATTTAGTCATCTGCAGTGCACAGACAACGGCACTTTTTCTTCCCCCAGTAAAAAAAACAGTAATTTTTGAAGCGGGGCCTCACCTGCCTGCCGTCGGCAGACCTCTCGCGCTTGGGATTCCCTCAGAGACCGTCCGTCATCAACGAACTCTTTAATAATTCAAACTTTTACTACGCTACTCCAGACGATTTAACGTCTGGCCAGGAAACGACGGCCGGCTCAGTGGATTTATTATCTCCATGTTAGCTGACAAAAAAAAAAACTAGCCGTACGAGCTTCGGACAACGCACCCAATGGCACTTCACCACCTGCCTCGTCTCGGAAGGACACAGTGCAGCCTGCAATGGCTAGTGCCGTTTTTAATAGAGAGACAGAGAGAGTGAGTGAGAGACAGCAAGACGCCATCTTTAATTTTCTTTCCAGCCCACGAGAATTCACCTCTCTTTTGCCTGCAGGCGAAGTGCAGATGCTCCAGCTTTATCATATAGCCACTATTGCAGTGCTATCACACACCCTCCACCTCCTCTTCTACAGACCCTTTAACTTTGTGCCGCAGTGACTTGACTGAGGGAGGGAGGAAGGAAGGAAGGAAGGGATGAAGGAATTATATATGCAAGTGAAAGATACTTAAAGAGCCAATACAACTTAATTAATTGATAGTCTGCAAATTAAAGAGAGAAGAAAGCGACAGATTGAGAAGCTAAAGATCATGAAACACATACACATCAATCATCCTCAGTTTTACACACAAGACAAAAGGGAAAAATGAAGGAAACCAAAGATTAATACAAGCATGGTACAGCAATCAAATCAACTAATAGAAGCTGCCTAACTGCATGCTCCTCTGCCCTGCCCTGCCCTGCATTTCTTAGTTGGCTGGGTTGCTCCTGAATGATCCCAGCGCCTTGATGGCCGCCGCTCTCAAGATGAACTGGTGGTACACCGCCGCGGCCAAGGCTCCCACGAGAGGACCTACCCAGAAGATCCACTGCGCCAAAATATAGCGCTCGTTATAACTCAAAGAAAGACTTCTTTTTTTTTTCCTGGTTTTGTGAGTTTCTAGAGCTTCGCGAGTTACTTACGTGCTCATCCCAGGACTTGTCTTGGTTGTAGATAACTGCTGCGCCGAGACTCCGAGCAGGGTTGATGCCGGTGCCGGTGATCGGGATGGTGGCGAGGTGAACCATGAAGACGGCGAACCCGATGGGAAGTGGTGCCAACACCTGCAAATTATTCGACGGAACGCTTCTTAGAAAAGATAATTGATTACACATTTTGACGAGTTGCTTGCTCCGGCGGCCAACGTACAGGGATGTGGGAGTCGCGGGCGTTGCGCTTGGGGTCGGTGGCGGAGAAGACGGTGTAGACGAGGACGAAGGTGCCGATGATCTCGGCACCGAGGGCCGTGCCCTTGGAGTAGCCGGGAGCCACTTGGTTCGCTCCGCCGCCGAAGGTGTTGTACTGGTGCTTCATGATCCCCTTCACGATGCCCACGCCGACGATGGCTCCCAGGCACTGCGCCACGACGTACAAAACTGCCCTCACCAGAGACACCTTCCTCGCCAGAAACAGCCCGATGGTCACCGCCGGGTTAATGTGCCCGCCTGCAAATTTAATATCGAGCAAAACCCCCTCGTTTAATCGACCGGGACGAGTCAATTAACAAGCATTACGCGACGCACCAGAGATGCCGGCGGTGCAGTAGACGAGGATGAAGATCATGCCGCCGAAAGCCCAGGCGATGCCGAGGATCCCGACGCCGTTGCACTGGTCAGTGGAGTTCTGCTCCTTGTGGCCGATGACGGTGGCGATGGTGACGTAAAGGAAGAGCAACGTGGCTACGAACTCCGCGATGAGGGCGCGGTAGAAAGACCAGAGTCGGAGCTCGCCGAAGTCCAGTAGCGGCGCCGGCGGGGGATCCGTGTAGTCCTTCGCCCGCGCCTCGTCCACCTCCACGCTCACCTCCTTCGACATGATGACTAGTCTCGCACGCTGCTCGTGCTCCCAACGCTGCTCTCTCTGTTACTCCGTAGGCATGCGACCAAGAAGGGGTCCTTTTATGGATAAGTATGCGGACAGATTGGAATATCAATTTTTTTTTTAGATTTTAATAATAAAAAATTAAACAAAAAAGAGCGGGTAACGAATCAATCATTCACGCTTTACTTCCTGCACCCAGTCGAGATGGCTATGGTTGTAAAGAAGGTGGTCCAGGTGGGCCCCGTTGACAGCGAGACCATGTGTGCTCGTCGCCCCATCGTTGGTTTCCGGTCCGGATAGGGGCAGAGAGGGAGGCGGGGTCAGGCTGTCACCGTCGCCTCTTCTGAACTTTACAACCCAACGGGCAACGGCTGTGGGCCTCACACTGCCTGGCTTTTATTCCTATTTATCTTCACAGTGATCGAGCCAGGTCTGTGAAAACCTGAGCCAATTGTTTGGCCGGATTGGGCTCGAGTCAGTCTAATTATGGCAACGCCCCGCTTCTAGTGCGACACCGATGTCGGCAGTGATCGATCCACCACAACCTTTCAAGTTTGCTTCGTGCACAGGATAGCCCCATTCTGACACAGTGCAATATTACACAGTTTGGAAAGGGCAATTTTTACTCCAAGTAAGTGTTTGATCAACAAAGTTGACAATATCCAAGTAGGGATATGAATTCAGCACACAGTTATGGATGATATTAGTAGAACTAAGCTTTCCTTGTGATATGAAAGCATGATTGTGATGTTGCCGCGAGAATTGGCCGCAATTTTTCCTTCCAGGAAGTTCTGGAGTTTTTGGAAATCGATTTTAATTAACTGATTGATCAAGAACATCATAAATCTCATTAATCGATCATGTATACTCGTAGACACAGTAATTTAATAGGAGTTTTGCAGTAGAGAACACTTTTTTTCTTTCTTTCCAATCATCGTGTTTTGTGCTGTCACTTGAATCATCCACTGGTGAGAACCCCACCACCACCTTCCTAACTGCACTGTATATTTTTATAAAATAATAATAATAATAATAATAAACAGAGCCTTTTTATCATGTTTCAGAACTTATTTATGTAAGAAACAAGTCATTGGTGGAGCCGGCTGTTGCTTAATCATGCAAACTGCTACAGTTTGGTAGCTTCTTGGCTAAAAGATTCCTTTAATTGGATATTGCAAACAATGCTATCCCAAAGGGTTTTATAAGGATGATTAGTTTGGTTGGAGTATGTGGCTCCACTCACAGCAATGAATGAAGAGTTTGGAATAATTAGGGCCTTGAGTTTAGCACTATGTCTCCCATGTTCTTTTGCCAAACTTACTAACTCTCTACCATTTGTGAGGCATAATGAATAAGAGTAAACTTTCAAAATGATTTAATTCTACTGCCCTAACTTGAGTTGGATGAGTTAAAACAGACAGTTTTTTCAGTTTACTCAGTCGAAAGTTTGATCATAATGATACTTTTCCATTGTGTACATGAGTTTTCACTGTCTCAGATATTAGATATTGGGTTTGCAATTTTCTAATGATGTGCACTATCTTTTGCTTTTTTTCCTTTCTGTTTTTCTCTTTTGAGGCTACGGCTTTCTTTGTTGTTTTCTAGTATTTAAAGCTCAGGCAGAGCCCCGTGATAAAGTTGAATCAATCTTCTTTTTTTTTATTATTAACATGGTATATCTAATTTACAATGATTAATTTTAAAACAACTAATTTAATTCTAAAAAAAAATTCACCGACCAATCAAAAATTATTTATAGTAAATAATCCATCAATTCAATATTTTTAAATCAATTATCTATTAAAAAAATCATTCATTAATTTATTAAAATTAAAATTTAATTCTTATATGTGGAAATTAAAAAACGCTCTACCGTTGTCCCGGGGAGAGAGAGACTTTCCTCCTTATGTACTAGTCACTGTTAGGGCTGGCTAGACTAGTCCCCGTGATTTACCTCCTCCGTGTTGGTCTTGGGATGAACTGACGGGGGGCGAGCGTTTCGCCTTTTGCCACAATGAGGAGAGAGAGACTTTTAGCAATTAAAATTTGAATGGTAGAATTTTGATAGAAATTGAAGAATATTTTGATAGAAATTGACTAACTAGATGAAGAATAGAAAAAAAAAAAAAAACTTTGTAACTTAAGCTTAATTGTGTTCCATCCTCCCCTTCAAAGTTACTATGTCAGATACTTGATCTTATGTGTTGATGTAGACTAAATTAGAATTATTTGTTTGGGCGGACTGACTCAATAAGCTTATTTCTTCGATTTTTTTTTTTTCAAATTATATAAATAAAATTTTAAAATATTTAAATCATATATTTTATTTTTAAAATTATAAAATTAAATACTCAATTTTATTTTTACTCCTACTACAATGTAGCAGTTGACTAGAACTGACAATCAACTAATACAATAATAATTGAATATTTTTTTAAACGATTTGTATTCAAAAAAATTATTATTTTTAATATAATAAATCAAATTAATATTTAAAAACATTTATATGATTAAGAAAACTAGACGAATACATAAAAACTAATTTCATGTCATTCTGAGCTCTCTAGGTCTATTAATCGATTTTCGCCAAAATCGGATTTAAATCGACTTATAAATCTAGAGTACTCGGAATGATATGAAATCAGTTCCTATGTGTTCATCTAGTTATCCTGATTATATAAATGCTCTTGAACATCAATTTAACCTACTATATCGAGAGTAATGATTTTTTGAATATGAATATGTCCGAAAAATTTAATTCGTATTTAAATAATTACTAATCTCAATATATTAAATCAAATTGATGTTTGCGTGCATGAATATAATCAGAAAAATTAGACGAACTCATAGGACATAATTTCACGTCATTTCGAGCTTTCTAGATCCATCACCCGATTTTGATCAAAACTCTTTGGATTTATTCAGTTAAAATTTGCTGATCGATCTAGAGAGTTCAGAATGACGTGTACTACAAAAAAAACTCGAATACCGACGGAATATTCCATCGGTATTCCGTCGGTAATTGAACATACCGACGGGATAATGATTGAATAATGAAAGTCGTAATTTATTTGGTCGTAGATAGATTTTCTGATGAAATAATAATTTCTGTCGAAAAAATACCGACGGAATAAGGGATTCCATCGTTGATATCGACATCGAATTCACCGACGGGACATGTTATTTCGTTGGTGATTATCACCGACGAATAGCATGTTCCGTCGGTGAATTCCATCGATATCACTGTATGATTTCGTCGGAAATCACCGACGAAATCTTAAAATTTAGTCAAAAATCATCGACGGAAGTTTTTTTCCGTCGGCAATCACTGACGAATTGATTTTCCGTCTGTGATTTTGGCAGCGTGGTTACCGACGGAATTATCAATTCTGTCGGTAAATATCGTAGTGTTTACCGACATAACACCGTGGTTACCGATGGAATTAATAATTCCGTCTGTAAAATATCCTAGTGTTTACTGTTTCATATCGAACTTCACCAACGGAATTTGAAATTTCATCGGTGATTACAGAAAAAAAAATTCAATATCATTTTTGTATTCACAATTTACCCTATATACATTTTACCTATAAACACCATCACAAACGATAACAATCAATACAAACACATATATACGCATTCCATACATAAACACATAAACAATCACATACATATACAACCAATACAAATAATTCATACAAACACATATATAGACAATCCATACATAATATACAATTAAATACAAACACATAAAACAAAACAACATAATCAAAATATTATCAAACTGATATCAAAATATCCAAGTCGTACACATAATATCAAATCCAACTGATATCAAAATAAATCTAAAACATCCATACCATGAACATGTGCTCAAAAAAACATCAAAATACAATCCTATGAAGTAATATTATAGTATCCTATAGAAAGACAAATACGATAAATTATGATCATAATGATATAAAAAAATGTAATAAATATAAAACTAAAAAAATATAACGTATAATTAAGTTTACATGTTAAAAAAAATACCTAGATCGTATTTTGGATGTCAGATGGTGATGATGATTATACACAAATATCAATAGAGACTCTTGAGAAATTGTAATATAAATCGAGATGAACAAATTAAAATAGCAAAATCAAATAAATAAATTTTATTTTGTTTATGTGTGATAAAATAACAAAACTAAGTTGTAGCTGAACGTACCTCAGAATAAGCTAATCAACAAGGTCTCGGGGGTCTTGAGTCTCCTGTGACTCAATATGATACTGTGATGCAGTCCAAGCTGTCATGACTGCTCGCATCTCTGCCAAGGTAGCATCCGTCCTCTCCTCATGATCGGACAACTTCTGCATCACTGTGAACAGTTGATATCTCAGTTCTTGATTTTCTTCTCTTAATACTTGCACCTCAGAAGAAGTAGAAGAGAAAGAACTAGCACGACCCCTAAAAGTCCTCAGACGGTCAAATGTGACTTTGGCCCGGGAGCCAAGTTCGTAGAGGGTGGAGTTTTTTTATCCTACCAACGATAATATCATAATATAACTCATTTTGCGCGTCGATGGATAGTTGTTGCGATCCCCCCTTTGTGGTTGTCTGAGATGTCTGAGTCACTCGATATGTGATTTATCCTGTTTGGAAAAAAAATATATTGTTAATATTAATTTTAATCACGATTTCTAAAGTTAAACATTGTTAATGATTACATATTATACAATTAATCTTGCATGTATGATCCGAGATCGAGAATCAACAAATGTGCCATCTTTTTTTTGTGCGTATTCAAAAATATCTCCAAACAAGTGGGTTGTCGGTCTAGAGAACGTTTCTAAAAACACAAACAAGTCATAAAAATTATACAAGGTTGATAATAAATTCTAAATCTGCTTATATAATGTTAACTTAAACTCACAAAATCAATGGCATGCTCAACAATAGATTTGGATCCTGACGTATGCCGAGCGGATTCGGTACTCGGGTCACCTGACTCTGTATTCCTATTGGCTCGAGCTTTTTGAGAATTTGCCTGCCATTTTTCTTCAGCCCAAGTGGTCGTCCATGCGCTCCAGATCTCGGTTGATACATACGTTGATTTTGTTCCCTTCTTTCGCATATAGTAGAGAAGGTCTTTGTAGAGTTTTGCACAATAAATATTTCACATAGCTATAAATTATACCTCCTGGCCTCCCTCCCATGTATATCTTTTCTGCAAGTATAAGTTGAAAAATTAGTACAATAATAAATAAATATTATATAATTAATACCAAAATATATACAATTTATTTACCATAAATTTATTATAATAAAAATTCTTGGTCTCCTGATCTACATGTCTCCATGTAGTACCAGCGGCGTAGACTCTCTCTTTAAATTTTCTGGTGATATATGTCACAACTCCATGGCCACCTGGAGTAAACATGTATAAAAAATGTTAAGGAATGAGATATATTTATAAAACACTCTTTAAAGAACATGAATTAATAATAACAAAAAATACTTATGAGTCTCTAACAACCCTCAATACTGTATGACCACGGAGTGCTATTGTATGCTCAGCCATAATAATATTTGCTAAATAACATCACAACATATCATAATAAAGAGAACAAACATGATAAGATTTGCACAAAATAAGATGGAAGCATAACTTACTTAATGAACAATAATGTTAATATTTAATCGTCACTAACATCTAACTAATCAATATTAATAGTTTCTAAGTATTTATCGCTAGATTCTGTTAGTTCAACAATATCATCACTATTAGACATCTCTCCATCATCTATCTCATCGTAAGTGACATTAACATCAACAAATAATTGAGATGTGAATTTGAGTTGTAAATCAACTGAATATCTCTCAACTTCGTCATTTTGAAATGCATCATGGTTTGCAGCAGTGATGGTGTTAGACATTTCTATGGTCGAGCGAGGCTTCATTCGACAAACAGACAACCATTCACTAGATATTCTTCTCTTCATAAGATATTCAAGATAAAAAACTCGACTTGCTTGTACCCTAAAAATGAACGGTTCAAACTTGTTGAACCTTTTGTGTGCATTAACCTCAACTAAATTACAGTTTGGATGTATTCTGGTACTTGTTTTTTGGGATAGGATCATACCATAAATATTTGAACAACATGCACCTTTTTATAGGTAATGCACGATATTCAACTTCTATGATTTCCTCAGGTCTACCATAGTAATCAAACTCAGTGTTGTTG
Organism: Hedychium gardnerianum; assembly: GCA_038050645.1. Taxonomy (NCBI): domain Eukaryota; kingdom Viridiplantae; phylum Streptophyta; class Magnoliopsida; order Zingiberales; family Zingiberaceae; genus Hedychium; species Hedychium gardnerianum. The sequence continues at coordinate 457,322 of JBBUKS010000029.1, forward strand.
TTATCGATAGCTCCTTTAACGTAAACATCAGAATTATATGTTAATCTTCGTGAATCTCGTTGTGTCACATAGAATCTGAGGCCATTAACATAGTACCCAGAGTACACCATAATTTTACGGAGGGGTCCTGATACAAAATTTAATATCATATTATCTTGCACATTTGATAATCTACGATCTTTCACATATAAAAATAATTATAATATAAATTAGGAACGAAATTAACTGAACGAATTTTTTTATAGGAAATTTCTCTAACTTGCATATATTTCAAACCATAATGCAAATTCGCTATCTAACTTTTCAGCTACTTCACTTGCACCAAATGATGAATTTTGTATATGTAGTTGTTGTACGTACAAGTTGTGAAATAAAGTTATTTTGAGAAATCAAATAAACTAACAAAATGGGATGAATGGTTGATTATAATAGTCAACTTACTTTATATAGGGTTTGACCTCATCACAATTTAAAATTATGAATGTTCTTGCAGCATGGTATTCTTGTTGAGTTAACCATCTAGAAACAGATGCACCCATTGGCTTCCCAGGAAACTTGAAAATAGAAAGCATTGATTGGTTTATCGACTGAGTATCATTAGAATTTCTGAGACACTTGCGATGTCTAGTTTTGACATTGTCAGCAAAATAATAGGAGCAGAAAGAAGATGCTTCTTCAACCAGATAAACATTACATATTAACTCCTCAACTCTTGCTTTGTTATGAACATTATTATTTAATTTTCCTAAAAATCTTTCAAATGGATACTGTTAGGATCGAATGAATTTAGATATCTCCACAATGGTAGGATATTGTCCACTTTGGGCCTAGGCCCTCATGGTTTTGCTCTTGGGCTCTACCTAAAAGGTCTCATACCAATGAATATGTCTTTCCCTTATAAGCCCATGATCTTTCCCATGCGTTTTCAATGTCAGACTTTGTATGCAACCTTGCAACCCCAACAATCCCCCACCTCAAACGAAGGATCACAGGACCCTCCTCGTCCGATCCTCGACCCACTAGGACTTCATACCCCTCGGTCCACCCGACCTACTAGGACTTCCTTGCTTAGCCGCAACTAGGACTTCTCTGCCTAGTGTCTGATCCTCTTGATCCAAACATAGGAGCCCTACTTTTTTTATTTGAGGTCAATATTCTACTCACATGGCTCGATTAGACCATAGCTCTTGTTCACAGACGGCGGTTAGACCTTCTAGCAGTCCGGGCTTTGATACCAATTGTCAGGATCGAAGAAATTTAGATATCTCCACAATTGTATGATATATAGGATCAAAAAGAGCGCTAGAGGGGGGAGGGTGAATAGCGCATGTCGCTTTTTCACATTTTTTGGAATCTCGAGTATGAAGCGGAATTAATAACAAACAATACTAAGACTTTCTTTTTACTTGGTTCACCGCCCGGTGATGGCTAGTCCAAGGCCCGCACCTGTATGAGTGCTTTCGATGGACAATTCACTATAAGCTTGGTGAATACAAAAGATATTGAATACAAAGTGCATATAAAAATAAATATACCGACAACTTGAAGAAATGAAATAAACTTGAGCGTCGGTTGTCGGAGTAGCGTTTCGGCATTGTAGAGCGGGTTTCAGAGCAGCACGCAAGTATGAAAGTTGTCCAGTGAGTTCTTCCCAAGGTGTTGATCGAACCCTTCTTTTATAGGTTCATCCAGGCGCCTCTATTACCATTGAGGCACCTCTATTACCATTGAGGCACCTCTATTTGGATGGATTTGATCCTGATCCAAACTCATTGCAGCTTATCCTCTTCCAGGCGCCTCAATCCCTTTGAGGCACCTGGATCGCAGACGTGCCGATTTCAGATCGCAGCGTGACCTAGGTCGACCTTATCTCATCCCAGGCACCTCAATCTCTTTGAGGCGCCTGGATGTTGACGTGTGTCGACCAACCGGCGGCTACCACCTCATCCTATCGTGCGCTGAGATGATTGAGGCGCCTCAATCCCTTTTAGGCGCTTGGTTCAGCTTGAGTTGCCTGGATCCCTTCCAGGCACCTGGATCAACAATTTTCAAGCTTTAACTTCTGTATCATAGAGTTAGCATATACAAGATATAATATGAATGCAATATGTAAGGTTGATAGTCTCGGGACTGTCCGATTCTGACTTTTGAGTTTCTTATGAAACCCTAGGTTGAATCGACACCTACTGTTCCCTCAATGGGGAATGCATCCTCACCTACTCCTCTCAAGAATTTACCTGTTGCCAAATATCTGGACCTCCGAACTGTTTGGGCTTTCGCTCAACATCCGATCTTGACCTCCGGGACTTCTCGCTAGATGTCCGATCCTTGACCCGCCTAGACTTCTGCATAGTATCCTCGACCCTCAGGGCTTTCAGCCTAGTATCCTCGACCCCTAGGACTTCTGCCCGGTGTCCTCGATCTACCAAGACTTCTGCCCAGTCCTTCGGACCAGGACTTCATTGCCTAATCTCCCTGATTAGGACTTCTTGTCCAGTCCCACAGACTACGACTTTGTTGCCCAATCTCCTTGATCAGGACTTCTTGCCTAGTCCAACTGACTAGGACTTCATTGTCTAGCCTCAACTAAGACTTTCACCTTACCTAAGTTCCCTTAAGACTTTCTATTTGAGCTTCATGCACACTTAGTCAGATTCATTAGATACCAACAAACCTTAACTTTGAACCTTTGCCATCTATCAAAACATAGGTTCGATTAGCTGATGCTTCCAGCACTAACAGACTGCATAGATATAACAAAAGCATCTCAAGTACAAGCAAACAAGTATCAAACTCATATGACATGTGAATAGAGTCAAGGTATTATATCATGCACTAAGGTCAATATATAAAAGAAGGTAAGGGAAGAAATACCCGCCTCCAAAATTATAATCGTGTCGAAGAGTCCTCAAATCCAAGTACCCGTCTCGAATTAGTATCATGCGTCATAGAAACACAATCAATACCAAGATCTACTATAATACGAGCAATGAACCCTAATCCACATAGGAGTTTGTTATCCCAATCCAATTAACAAAACCCCCACATAAGATAATCATCTAGCGTAATTGATACTAACTTCACATATAAGGCAATCCAATCCACCATTAACCCTACAATTTAGATTCACTCAAACTCTATGATGTAGTTATACAAGGACAACACTTCTTCACCAACGGAACCCATAAATCATTTTATATCTCCTTTCACTTCAAACAAAACAAATCTAAATCCACATATCAAAACCCTAATTAAACCATCCATTTCAATTCTTGATCCCAAAATATACCAAATACCTAAACTAACTCTATGCAATTCAATTGAGATATAAAATGAAACTCCGCTAATAGGGCTAATAGGGTAAGAGAGTTTGTTACCCTTCGACTCCTTCCTCTCCAACGGTGGCTCACAGCTCTAGCAACTTCTCACAACAATCTAAGGTGATCAAAATTGCTGAAAGTAACAAGACCAGTAGCATCCATACCGACAGTGGCCAGATTCTTTCCAACTACACCGGAAACGGACGGAACAGTAGCTACAATCCTTGGAAATGATCGGAAGAATACAACCATCAATCAAATACTAGCTCAATCTAAGAATCTCAAGATAACTTAGCAAACACGATCCATCAACTCCAAAATAGATTTACCACTCTAAGTATACTTGTTGTTGATGCCCGCTGATGGTAGAACTGGTCGGAACAGTAGCCCAGAGTTATGGAAATGGCTGAAATCAGGGGTTGTTGGTTGTGGTGACTGACAGTAGAAATTGGTGGCACCTGCTGATCCATGAGCATGGTGCACTGGTTGGAATCCCAACACCAACAACACCAGCAACCCAACTAGATGGATTTGAAGCTGGCCGGCAATGCCCGATTGGATCGATTCTGACCTAGCAACACTAGCTAGGTCAGCAGCAGTGGATGCCCGGTGGTTGAGCTATTATCGGTGGTGATAGTGGGAGTCGGTCGATGGGGAGAGGCGTCACTGGTGTGCTGGCCGGAGGTAGTAATTTTTCGAAGTAGGGGTTGATGTCTCCACCAAGAACACTCGGAGCCAAACTGACCAGGCGGATCTAGATGGAGGTCTGACTTAGCCTAGATGATCGGCGTCGGTCAAATCTAGCAGCACCATCTGAGGTTTAAGGAAAAAGAGCAAAGTCGATGAGTATCCAGGATGGCCTCTCTATTCACGACTTGGCCGAGGGTGGCAGTACTGGTAGTAATGGGTAGAAGGGTGGCGAAAATGAATCTGAAGAGATATTCGAGGAGGGCTGACCGTGGGGCTGGTGTAAGGGAGGGGCGGCATAGGGCAGAGCCAGTACCGGCGACGGAGCTTCCTACTATGACGATTGCAACTCGATCGGCGGCGATAGAACGACGGTGACGATATTGGAAGGAGGGCTCGAGTGTGTTTGCGGCGGTGAGAGAAAGAGAAGAGAGATGAACAGTGAAATAGGGATTGAGTGATTAATATAGGAATGGTTAGGTTAATTTAAATACAAACTTAGGTTTTAATAACTCATACCTAGGTTTATTAATTATAACTTTAGGTTGATTAATCCTATCAACTCCCAGCTTAATTGATATTTCAAACGAGCTTTCCAAAAGTCTATTATTTATATTTTCTCAAAATTGTCATATTAGCTCCGATAAAATTCAGAAAATTTCCTAAAATTTCTAAAAAATTCTATAAGCTTATTTCTCAGTTAACACCCATTATAATTTTTTTTATTTGCCGTATTTAATAATTAATTTTAGATTTAAATTCTAATTAATTTTAGATTTAAGTTAAGATTAATTTAATTTCGAATTAATTTAATTTAAAATTAATTAAGAATTAAACTTAATTTAATTAAGTTCAAATTAATTTGATTAAGTAGAGATTAATTTCGAATTAATCTATGTTAAAATTAAGTTAAGATTAATTAAAAATTAAGTTGAAACTAATTAGAATTAATTAAGAATTAATTGATTTTTGTTTAATTAATTACTATCTAATTAAAAGGAAATTTATTTAATTGACATAATTTTTAGATTAATTTGATTTGATTTTTGAATTATTTAATTTGATTTGATTAATTGATTAATTAAACTTTTTAGATTAATTAATTAAAGTTGTTTAATTTAATTTAGGATTAAATTAATTAAGTTAAAATTTGTTATGTTTAAAATTAAATTAAATTGAATTAATTAAATTCAGATTTGGATTAAATGAGATTTGTTAATTAATTGTTAATTTCGGATTGATTAATTAATTTAATTAAGATTGATTAATTGCTAAATTATGATTAATTAAATAATTTAGCATTAATTAAATTAAGATTGATTAATTGTTAAGTTTTGATTAATTACATAATTAATTAAATTAAGATTAATTATATCTTGATTAAAATTATTTAAATTGATTAAAATTGTTAAGTTAATTTTGAATTAAATTAATAATGTTTTAAGTTAATTAACTTTAGAATTAGTTATTACGGATAAACTCAAACTGTTATATTAAGTTAATTATGTTACAAATTAATTTCAGATTAATTATTATTTTTGAATTATTATTTCGATTAAGTTAAATTGAAGTTAGTTTAGTATTAATTAATGATTATTTTTGAATTAATTATGATTAAAATTGATTAACTCAATTTAAATTATAGTTATTAAATAATAATAAAAAATTAAATTAATTATTTTTGGATTAAGTTAAAATTGTTTAAGTTATTAATTGTTTATTTATTAAATTTCAGATTAATCTAATTAAATTAAAATTGTTTTGGATTGAATTATAAATTAATTAATTAATTTTGGATTATTAATTAAATTAATTTAGGGTTATTAAGTTAAATTTGATTAGTTAATTTATTAATTAATAGTTTGATTAATTGAAAAAGGTTGTTTAACCCTTGTTAAATTCAAACTCAACTTTGGGTTCATCAAGAAGGAGTTTATATGATAAGCTTACAGGCTGTGGTGAGTCATAATGGACATCATTAAAGTAACAAGTTAGTGGGGATCAGAGTTATTATGATAAATTAAATCCATATCAAAGGATGATATTTGATGCAGTGGGTCTGAATTTAATTCCTGAACCACATTATGCAAGTTCTAGTTGTGTTAAATATGGAAAATAAAAAATAATAATAATAATAATGGTCATTGACCGAGGAATATTATTTAAAGGAATTTTTGAAAAAAAAAATCGGGGATTAAACCGAATTTATATGAATTGTTGAGGAAGTTACAATATAAATGAGAAGTTGATTATTTAATTTACCTAAGTATTTTAAATTAAACCTAAGTTTTAATACAAACCCAAGTCATTCGATTTCATTTTCTTCCTCCCCAGCCGCGCTTCTCTTCTTCCATTTCTCTTTTTCCCTCGATCGAGTGTCGCCTCTGCTAACTGCCGCCGCCGGCCAGCCACGACCGCTCCTCCGTTAGCTGGTCTCCCTCATTTCCTCTTTTATTCCTCTCCCTCACAACCTTCCCGAGACCTCAGCCGCCACTATGCCTCATCACCGATCTCAGTCTCTTCACGTAGTCATCGTCGATGTCTTCTCCGGCAACTCAACTGGACACAGAAGACTCGGCCGCCGCATCCTCTATCGTCGGCCGCACATCTGCCGCCCTCATTTCGAGCCGAGCATAGGGAGATGGTTCTCCCTTCTCTTCGGCCACTTCTTCCTCACGAGAGTCCTTCAATTTGGTTCTGCTAATTGGATTCCGATCATCATTGCTACCACGCCTTTCTTCCTCAAGCCACAGAAGGTGGTTAGTCGTAGTTGGAGGTTAGACTTGACCTTGAAGCCAAGTTGCAGCCGGATTTGGTGTTGCTTGTCTGTAGCAGGAGCTGAGCCGGACCTAGGTAAGGAGTCTTGTTTACTTACAAATTCTTTGAATTATTTCGGTTGATGGAAGGCTCGACTAACCTTAGGTCAGATCTGGCCAATTTGGGCTTCATTTCTTCAGCCACAGTCCGACCACCATCGTCTAGCTAGGGATGTGTGATACTGATCGTCGGAGCTGCTTTTTCGATGCTTGCACCATCAGTAAGTATTAAGGGATGATGAAATTTGTATTGAGTGTTAATGTGAGTTATGTGACGGATAAGTTTAAGCCCAAGATGTGTCATTTTGGTTCGTGTTTTTGATGGACTCTAGAGTTGGTTGTATACGATTTCATAGATGACTTAATTGGATAAAACAATATCATCTGGGTTAGGGATATATGGTTGAAAGAATTCCTGTTCCTGAGCCTTGTAACTGGCTCTGGATGTGGTTGGGTTGAACCAATTAGGGTTTCCTGAATTGGTTTAGGATGTGATTAAAGGAAAGGGATGGAATGAACCAATTAGGGTTTCCTAATATGGTATGGGTTTTGGTTTAGTTATATGTTATTATGATATACCTTGATATTCATTCGGGTTACTATGACGCAGGACATTTATTCGGGATGGATATCTGGACTTGCAGATTACTCGGTACGACCTAATTGGAGGCGGGTATTTCTTGCTTGATTTCTTTATAGTTATTGACCTTAGTGCATGATACATGTTAAATACGGTAAAAATAAATAATTAAAATATGTGCGTTGACCGGAGAATAAGCTTAAAAGAATTTTTGAAAAATTTTAGAAATTTTCTGAGATTTAATTGGAATTATTTGGAAGAATTTACGGGGATATAAAATATAGGCTTTAAAGGGCCTGTTTAGAATATCAA
>JBBUKS010000029.1:475345-487423 GCA_038050645.1 Hedychium gardnerianum
GGCGGCGGCGGTTCTCCAACCAGTACGTGGGCGAACGCACGAACTTGTCGAGGAGCTACATCGACGGGTTGCGCAATGGCCGCAACACCAACCCGGGGCTGAACGTCCTCACCGCCCTCGCGCAGTTCTTCAATGAACATCGCGGCGCGGATACGCCGTCGATCACGGTCAGCTTCCTCGCCGGTGACGACAGCGGTACGTCCGGCGAGAACGCCTCGCTGCGCGAGCAGCTGGCCGACCGCCCACATTCGCGGTCGTGATCAGGCGATTGGCCGGCTACACTCGCGCCCGCGAGCAGGCGGCTGGCCGACGACACTTGCGCCCGCGAGCAGCCGGTCGGCCGACCAGAGAGAGATGGCGGAGAGAGCTTACCAGAGTTTCGCCGCCGGAGGTGCGTCGGTGACGTCGATTACAGCCGGAGAAGGAGGGAAGCACCTAGAAAAATTAGGGCACAACCCCGAATGCGAGCGATTCCGATCCCGACGGAATACACATTCCGTCGGTAGTAGAGCCCTGATTAAACTTTTAAATTTTACCATGCCGATTGAAAATTTGAAATACCCGACGGAATAATGTTTCCGTCAGGAATCCCCGACAGAACATTATTCCGTCGAGAATTTTCGACGGAATATTTTTTCGTTGGTAAGTCCGTCGATATTATTGGATTTTCTTGTAGTGGTGAAACTAGATCCTTCGTCTACTTTTCTTGATTATATCTATGTCCTTAGATATCAATTTGACCTAATATATTAAGAGAGGTAATTTTTTAACATAAATTAAATTTTTCGGACATATTCGTATTCAAAAAAATACTGCTCTTGATATAGTGATTCAAATTAATATTTGAGGATATTTATATAGTCATGAGAATTAAACAAAGAAATAAGAACTGATTTATGTCATTCCGAGCTTTAAGTTTATCGGTCAATTTCGATTCGATTTCGATCAAAATTAGCTAATGGACCTATAGAACTTAGAATGATATGAAACTCTATGTGTTCGTCTAATTTTTTCTGATTATATAAATATCCTTAAATATTAATTTGACTCACTATATTGAGAGTAATGATTTTTTGAACATAAATTTATTATTTTTTTTAAAAAAATAATTACTAGACTGGTACTGTAGCAGTTGATTGCTATTGTAATAATCAATTGTTATATTATTCTCGGTCGATTTTGAATAGTAATAGAGATAAAATATAATATAATATGTGATTTAAATATTTTATAAAATTACTTATATAAAAATTCGTTACTTCTTTCCTATTACACCTGATTTTTTGTTAGGTGCCACAAACTATTATCAAATTGCCGTAGATAATTTGTCTTATACTGTTCCTTTCCCTTTTAACACAATACAATGTACTATCACATTTAAGAAGCTTCCGCTCTTCTCTTCTCTTTCAGAGAAACTTATGCTGTGATGTATATGTAGCATAGCTTACATTTTGCACAAGCAAAATGGAAACCTGTTGTGATGCAAATGTATAATATAATTTAGGGAGATTATTCACAAGGGCGATAAGAGTGTAAATACGACTCGTAGAGAGATTTTTTACATAACTACGCCTCGTAATTAGTTCATGGCAAATTCACCAAGAGTCTATGTATCGTAAGCAATAGAACATACCATTCAAATATATGGGTAAATCAATATAACTCGTGTAGATGTCTTTATTTTAGTAAGAAAAATAACTAGAATACACGCTGTCTCCGGCCATATACACGATTAAAGAAAGAAATATCTGAAATAAAAATGCCAGCTCGAGCAGCTTCTACGACGTACAAGGTCTTCGGTCGCGTCCATAACTCCACTACACAAGCAGCAGGAGCAGAGTGCACTTGCCTACTCCGCCAAGGTCTTCATGCACCTCGCTTAGCCCTGCAGATGACTCCTTTCACGTACAAACCCCGTCCCTGCCTTTCAGCCAAGATTAGCTGTGGACGCCTGTTCCCCAAGACCACGCACAGTGCACCACGCACTGCAGCGTCACGCTGCATAGCTCTCTCAAACTATTCAGGTCTCTGTTTACCCAGTGTGTAATCGGCAGGTGTAGTAGACTGATTATTATAGAATTCCATATCTCTCCAATTTCCACCCACTTACCCCCTATTTTTTGCTTGTATATTCCCCTTCGAATCTAGCACAGTTTACTCGCCGCAGAGACGCGTCAAATCAACTCGATCTCTTACTTTCCCCACTAATACCAGCCGGCCTGCCGGCCGGCCGGCGGTTTCTCATTACCCCTTTGTACCAACGACTCCTCCTCCCTCCCGTCGAACTTTTGTTATCTGCAATTTATTATCCAGTTTTAAGCCTGGATTTCATGAGATTAGTTTATTATCTCACATGGAGCAATGAAGATTTCGTTAAGGAGGGTTCTGTAGCAGGCGTTCTCTCCCTGAGTCACTGTTGATGTTTTATTGGGTTGTGTGATTCATAAGCACGTGCATGGGTGTACTTATTGTAAGGCGAACATGACACTTTCTTGCTTTCTTTCTTTTTATTTAGACTTGCTAATTCGATCAAACTCGAGCCCCTTCAGGGCCTCGGACATCTTTCTTCCAAGCTTTCTTTCTTTCTTTCTCGGTCATGTGGTCGCTGGAGCAGCGAGATCTCCACCACAAGGGGGTATCGTCGTCGTCCTCCTCCTCGAGGTGCTCCCCTTCCTCCTCCGTGCTCCCCCAAACGCCCAAGTGCCGCACCATGGACGAGCTGTGGAAGGACATAAGCCTGAACGCCTCTCCTCCTCCTCTCGACCGCCATGCGCTCTACCATCGCTGCCAAGCCGACTCCTCGGTGCGCTTGCCCAGCATGGTCCTCCAGGACTTCCTCGCCGGGCCGCTGAACCGGCCACTGTACCAGCCGCAGGCCGCCGCCGCCGCCGCGAAGGGGCCGTCGCTTGCGCCTCTTCAAACCGCACTCAGCCTCAACTCCGGGCTGGAGTTCCAGTTCCTAGGCGAAGCCGATCAGGCCAACACGCAGTCCAATTCCAGTTCCAACAACATCAACGTCGCCAACGGCTCCTTCATCTCCTGCGATGTCTCCGCGATCCCGCCTTCCCCTGCCGCGCTCTTCTCCTTCTGCTCAAGGAAGAGATCGACGACGGAGAGCCACCCCGGCGTCGCCGACCGCCACCAAAAGAGAATGATCAAGAACCGAGAGTCCGCTGCTCGATCACGCGCGAGGAAGCAGGCCAGTCATGTCACATATTTCGCCCGTTGAGGCTCTGTTCTTCGTCTTATATATGTGCTAAACCTCCCCGGTTGCAGGCCTACACAAACGAGCTAGAGATGGAGGTCTCTCATCTCCAGGAGGAAAATGCCAAGCTGAAGAAGCAAAATGAAGAGGTGCTAGCTATAAACTTAATCTGAAACTCGGATTAATCTTGTGCTTGTGCTACTCTCGATCGATATACTAATTAGCATTTGCGTTTCTGTGCATTTTTGCCTCAGTTGATGATGAAGAATCAGGTGGTGGTGTCCAAAAGTGCCCTACGAAGGAGCTTAACAGCGCTATTTTGAGAAAAGAGTGCGGAAGAGAGAAGACCAGCTGGGTTGTGAGCAGTGGAGATTCCTCTATTATTCTCCGCTATCATTCAGTTCCTTTCTGTTTATGTATGGGTCTCACCGATTTGTACTGCACTCTCTTCCATTCTAACTGAAACAATGAGCTGAATTGGCTGAATTAGAAGAGCTCTACTTTCTGTGCAGAAGTAGTATATGTACTGTATAAATAAATATATACGAATTTAGGCATTAGTAATTGAAGAATGCGTTGATGATGCCGGGCATTCTTTGAATCTCTTGTGGAACGGGGTCAATCTAATTTGTTTCGTTCGAAGATATGAAAATCTTAGGATTTGACACCTGCTCGTACGAAGTGACACCTGGCCGTCAACTTCTCTGGAAGGAATATGGCCACTAACTCGACAAAGATATAAAGCAAATATCAGCTAGCTCGAAGTATTTTGGCAGGAATAATAGGGTTCGTTTACTGTAAAATTATTTAAATTATCATTAAATGACTATGTGCCTTTAATTATAGAAATGTGGAGAAAAATCACTATATATTAGCATTGAGTGACGATCATGTTATGTTGTGAAATTTAATAGAGACAATAGTCGCTGGTTAGACTAAGATAGTGCACTATAGAGGACATAAAACTTTTTTTTTTTATTAAGGCGAGATTAATTTAATCTTCTGCTCTTAAGGAATTTCTTCTATGTTGGAAAGATTCAGACAACGATCGGGCATGCAGCCATGATTTGTTAATGGAGACAAGTTCACTGCTATGAAAAATATAAGATTTTAAAATGATTTGTTTGCTCGTGTTATTGTTTTTTTCTTCCCATGTTGATATTAACTAATGATCGTGCGTGCAGGCACCTCTTGACCGTGTAAGCTTAAGAGATAGTTTGACTTGAAAATGTCAACGTATTTAGGTGAAAAATCTAATGATATTTAAATATTCTAAAGAATAAAATTAAAGAGAGTTTTATTTTAGTTCCACTTTCACTCTCTTCTAAAACATCTATTAATTTTATAAACTTTTCAGTAACCAAGAATAAGAGAAACTTAATAATTTAACAGGCGAGAAAAAAAAGGGAAAAAGAAACGAGAATTAGTGCAAAAATTATGATTGACAATATGCACTCTATTGTTTATCAAGTGATCTTTCTAAATTTAGTTAATAATATTCTCCTAATTGAAGATCGAAACAAAGCCATTACATGCGCCAGATGCGAGGCCATACATACATATTAACCCACCATCATCGATAATTGACGACGTCCCTTTGAAGGTAATTAGAGGCGGAGGAGGCGGCGGAGCTCGTCGGTGGCGCCGGTGTACTGCGTTGCACAGACGGGAAGGGCGGAGCTCGGTGCAGTGCCAATCTTGAGCCTGACGAGCGCAGAGCTTGGCAGCGGCAGGCTACTCGGAGGTGGCGATATCACCATTTCCCTCTCTTGATCTCTCGGTTTCACTCTCTCCGGTCGCCGCCGGCTAACATCCTTCATCGAGACGGGCGTCGTCGCTGACCTCGGTTTCTTCCTCTGGTTCGATCTCAATCTAACCGACGAAGTCGCACTGCTTGCTGAGGCAGGCTTCACGCAGAAAGGAGAAGAAGAAGGTAGGGGAAGGAGAGGCGGTTGAAGCAGCAGCGGAAGAGGAGGCGCCGGCGAACCTTTACACGCAGTCTCGGAAGAAATGGAAGAGCAGTAGTAGTTTTTACAATAATAATCACTATGCATGTGTGGAAACACGAATCCACCATCGAGGGCAAAACGTGAGACACCATGTCTTTGATCCATCAAAATGTTTTCCATTTAGATAATCACGCTAAGAACAAGAAATCGATCTCGTCAAATATCAAGATCATGAACGTTAGATTGTATGAGACCTTCAAAGAATAAAAACCCCTTTGGAAGATCTGGGACTGTACAGGAACGATTGCAAAACTAAAGATGAGATGAAGAAGAATTAGAGAAGAGAGATTTAAAAACTAATGAGTTTAACTAATTAATTATAAAATAACAGAAGAAGTCCTCTCACGCCCTATCTAAGCGCCTCCCTTGGGCTCTGTTATTCGCGGCATTGCACCTCGTCTTATACATGAACGAGGACTAAAAAAAGCTCCTCTTTTTTTTTTTTTAATAATAATTTTATGGCTAAAAATTGCCGACACGGCGACCGACAACGTTGTCCTGCATGAGACCCGGAGGAAAATCTTTTCGTAGGGCGGCAACCGACCTTTCGATGTGGATCGTCGGATCGGATTTTCTTTCGCTCGTCCCTGTCCGTTGCTTTCGTGAGAACATGCACGCGACAGCGATACACCCCTGTTTCTATTTCTTTTTCTTTCTTTTTTGCGAGCGGAGTCAAAATCAGCCGTTTGATGGCAATGGACGGTTATGATCGTATGGAGATGGGCTATTGCTTTCGGGGATTTTTCGTTTTACCTTCTAAAGTTTTGATATTTATTTTCGGAATGCCTTTCCAAAGTTTTTACGTAAAATAGGGGTTTTAAGGGCAATTTGTCCATCGTTTCCCGCTCGCATCGCATGCCCAAATATGTGCCCCAATCACAAGCAGCGAGGCGACCGACCATTCCACATCCCTCCCGATGGAGTCGCTGCCGTCGCCTTGTCCTCCTTCCACCGTCAGGCGAAATCCTCCCCGGAGGGCGAAGAAGACTCCCTGCACCAAGACCCTCCCTGCCTCCGCTTCGGTCGAGAACCTCAACGTTTTCCTGAGGATCCGGCCCCTCCAGGTTTTGCCGCAGGTTCCGGCACGAAAGCCCCCCAAGGTAGAAGCCAGGGCTAACGGGAGGGGCGGTGCGAGGAAGGTGGACAGAGAGAAAACTGGTGAGTGCTTGACCGTGAACGGTCCGAGCTCGGTCACGCTACAGGCACCGTCGTCTCTACTTGACTCGAAGCGGATCAAGAATGAGCTCTACGATGGGTTTTCTTATGTTTTCCCTTCGGATTCAAGTCAGGTTCGATTTCTGGTTGTTGTCCTTTGAACCGCTATTCTGATCGAATGGTATGCTATCTCCAATCAACTGAATTTTCGAGGTTTGCTATGTAACAAGGAGAGAACTGTTCGGGCATGATACTTAAATAGTATTTTACATTGGATATATTCAATAAATTTTGCCAACTAAATGACAGTAGTGACAGTGACACCGCTTATCTACCTTAGGATTTTTATCTTTACTACACAGAACTTGTTCATCTACATTAACTTCTCCCTTAAGTCTTTACTTAGCATAACTAACTATGTATTTATGTACGCTGCCTTTTTCCTATTTTATTTGTCGAACTTTGCATCCGCATTTTAGTCATAGAAATCATGCAATAAAATCTTGTCATTTAGATAGCTATTATATATAAATAATATACTGTATTGGGATTATATTGATTTTCTGTAGCATGGTTTGATATACTTGTTCGTTATTGATACCAGTGCTTGTTCAAATTGGCAAATTAACATGTTTTCTGGTTTAGTGTCAATTTGTATTTGTTTTTTTTCTCTAATTTCACCTCCAACTTCCTTTTGGTTCCTAAAATCTAAGAAATTATATAGTTGAATACTTAACTTAAATGACTGGAAAGACCTATTACCTAGTTATGTTGGATCCTTGAAATTATAAACAAATTCAATAACTCTCAATGCATGTATTCTGGGTAAGTTATAGTAACTTTACAAATTCATTTTTTGGAACCCTTAGCTAAACCCTTTTAAGACTGTATGGTATGGTTTTTCAAATAAAGCTCAATGGTGATTTAAATGACTTAGAGTACCACACATGATAAACATCCAGTGGTCAGAGCGGGGGGTGGGTTGCTATAGGTTGAATAATTTAAAATGAACAAAAATGAAAATGCCCAGTCAAGCATTGTTCCAGGTACTCATGTAGACCACTTGACAGTAGGTGGACTACTTGTTTTTAGTGGACTGTGACATTCAATTTTACTTCATGCAGTATGTTTTCTTCAAGCATGATCGACAGTGATTTAAATGTTGTGGGTATTATTTGTGATAAGCAAAAAATGGTCATCAATCTGAAGCACACTCATTATATCACTTGGTATGATACGAGTTCTTAAAGCTAATTAAAAGTGGTTTAAATGACTTTGGCATTACAAGAGAGAAAGCCTGAAGTGCAATGTAATGGCAAGATTGCAAGTTAAGGTCCAAGTAGTTAACTCCAAATAATAGACCTGTTTTTGTTGTTTATTGTTATATAAATGATAGAGCCATGCATAGAATTTTGTATCGTGTTGAGCAACACAGTTCAAACTTATATCATTTTGATAAATTATCAAAAATCAATACTAATCAACATAGGTAATCTTTTGTATGTCATCTTTGTTGATTATGTCAATGAGAATTATTTTGTGCCAACAGTCAGCGCACCTTGGTATGTTAAGAAAAATTTAAGTACTATTGGTTTTTTTTGGTTTGTGTTAGCACAATGTTGTATCAAAAATGTATCATTCTAGTGAAAGACAAAAAAATCCGACATGGAATGATACTTTAACTTGCCCTTAGAATCTTAGATATCTTATCGTCTTCTATTCTTCCCTCCAACTCTAATTTTGATATCAAGCATTGTTACTCCTGTCAATGCCCAGAACTCTGACATTGCTTGAAATTTTGAACCTTGGACAGAACATTACAATTTTTAATCTTTTGCAAGTCTTTGTAAAATGTAACTGCTTGTGTCCATAAATGACTTGTTAATATGTTACTACATATCCATTTGCCTTTTGAAATTCTTTATAAACTATCAGGTTCATGTTCTAAATGTCGTGTAACATGTTTTCTCCACATCCATTGTATTTAACTTTATTTCTTTTGTAGAAAGAAGTTTATGATAGGGTGGCGAACCCATTAGTGATGGATTTTATGAGAGGAAAGAGTGCTCTGTTAGTTGCACTTGGCCCCACAGGTTCAGGAAAGACTTACACTATGTTTGGGTGCGCGAAGGATCCTGGCATTGTGTCTCTTACCCTAAAACAAATTTTTAGCTGCAAATCACAAGATGATCATCATGCAATGAGGTGCCCTTTATAAAATATTTCATATACCATGTTGCATTTTGTTTGTTGTTTTTTCCTACTGTGATCTCCTTTTTTTTCTAACTTGTTAGAGTGCACAAACAATACTTATTTAAGACCTTCCTTCTTCAGTTGGCTATCAGTTGGTTCTGTTCTATTTCTACTTCTCTTTTCTTCTAATATTCAACTTAGGTTGAAGGCCCTTCCATTTGGGATCTCTGAATACTAATGCCAACCTTGAGCATTCTGCATATTTGGTAACAGTAGCTTTTATTTTTGTATTGTCATGCATTCAAGTCTAGGCAGATACATTGTTAAGTTAGCATCCTAAGTGATCTGTAAATGCTTGTTCTATGAGGTTACTACTCTATATCGTAGTTGGAATTCAGTTGCCCAGACTTTATTTATAATATATATGATTGTAGCATGCTTAATAAATTTTATCATGGTTATTTACTCGGCCTTAAATCGAAAGAACTCTATTAGAATAGAGTCAAACTTCCAATCATTTTAACTAACAGATAGGGTTATTTTTGCAATGCTATCACTAGAATCTAGACAAATTGATGTTTCAAAATGAGTGGGAAATGAGAGAAAATTTTGAAACAATGAATTAAAAACATTGGTTATGATATGACAGAAATCTGAGATGTTGCATTATTGTTCCCTGATATACCAAAATTGTTTCATTTTGTATTGTCCACTAATGTTCTAGTCTTTTTCTTCCATGTAACAATGGAATATAAGGTTATAGGAACAAAGCAAAGTTTATTATCTGCATATGGAATTAATACCAAATTGGAGCTCTTTTCTAATTTAATTTTTATTGTGCACTTATATGCTTAATCTACATGGTGATTGCAGAATTATTGCCCTTGCTTGATCTATTATTTTAAAAAGGCTGCTAAATGTGCACATGTATTGTGACCTACTCTGATAGTGTTTATGGTCAATTAGTGTTACACATTGATCTCAAGTTTCTTTTTTGTATTGGCATTAGCTGCACTGCACATTTTGTTTATTGTCAAGCCTTTTGTTATCCAATAGATGTTGGATGTAAATTATTTTTTTTATTTGATTAAACCATCTAAGTTCTTGATGACTGTTCAAATTATATTCTTGTCAGTATAAACAATTTATAACATGTAGTTTGTATGGATCACTATGCTTCATAAAACATTGGCTGAGATCCAGTTGCAAATATTAAGTGTCATATGATAACTGATTACACGCTGAAATAAATCTTTCATTATTTTTTAATAAGTTAATCCTGTTCTAACCCATATCCTAGTTTCATTTTTTTTTAGTTAAAGTTGCTTATAAAATTAAGACAAGAATATTTTTTATGATGATTAATTTAATGTTTTTTATGCATAATAATAAGCTACATTAAATTTTATATTTTTAATCATTGAGCTATCTCATGAGCAATTCATATCCTTTCTATATGATTTTATTTGTTTGTTTTTATAAATCGTACAATCTAATTCTCACCATATATCAGTTATGTTTGAGTTTGTAAATTCCATCTTTTACCTATTCTAGTTTTAGGAACTTCAGGCTTATTTCTTTTTTAGAAAAATAAAGATATGTCTTTGTACTGAAATTTGGCTATCAATTCTTGAAAGTTACAATTGTAGATCCTATTATATGTCAATATTTGAGATATATTCTGAAGGAGGAAAGGGGGAAAAAATTCTTGATTTATCTGGCAATGGACTCGGGCTCACTTTTCAAAATTCAACTCTGATTGGTCTTAAAGAGGTAAATTGTTGGTACCTATCTCCTAATTGTTTCAAGAGTTTGCCTACCCTCTAGAGGCTACAGTTGCCTAGTTTCTTGTTAACAGGTGATGGTTTCAAATATTGAAGAAGCTGAAAATCTTCTGGCACTAAGCATGCTCAAGCGTACTACTGCAGCCACAAATGCAAATGAGCAATCTAGGCATGTGGTGTTTATCACCTTATTCTCATACTATTTATTTATCTTGGATCAATATTTTGCTGAAAATTCTTTGTATGAAGTAACCAGTTTATCAAAAATATTCAAAATGTTTCTAATACCTTTGTGATTTTTATATTAGTTTCTAACTGCCGCTACTCTATTATGTAATTTATATTCAGATACAGATCACTCTTGCTTATAGGAGTAACTTATTGTATTTGTGGGTAGATGTTAGCTTGGCTGCTTACTCACGTTTGATTCTCTTTTAGACTTTTGTGCTTTGAGAACATGTAACTCGGAATTGGAAAATTTGATGCAGCTCATTTGTACAATGTGGATTGACTTGTAAATATGCAGATATAAAACAAATACAATTGTACACGGACTTGAACTACTCAACTTGTCTTAACCAGCAAATAAAGTTGTCGTGCTTGAGTTATATTGGTCGAAAGGCTCATTTAAGTACTAATACTATTATGATTATCAATGAAAATCCTAGTTACTTATTCAAAATCGATAAGAACTTCGAACAGTGCAATTTTTTTTTTCATGCACAGCAAGATACATAATCTGTTTGATGTTAGATGAATTTTTGATGAATTGAACACTAAATAGTATTAAAGTCCAAATGACCAAGTCTTGTTGTATAGCACTATGCAGGTTTGATAGGTCATGTCTTGCCACCCACATATATCGTGTTTAGACATGATTAGTCAAAAGGGTTATGCTACATTCAGCTTAATGGGTGGCTAGTCTACAACCATCACACCTCAAATTTTCACCTTAAATTGTGATAGTTCTTTTTGGAGATTTTAGAAAGGTAAGTGCTAGTTTGATATTAAAAGAGAAAAGAGAGAATTTGCCCATCACGTTAGTTGTGTTTCCCTACAGTTATTATTGTTATTTTTGATTTCTGAATATGATTTGACATGCAAATTTGTCATCTTTTCTGAGTGGAAGACAATATTATATAGGGTTTTACTTGTTTTCTTAGAGTTCATTTTGGGCAAATCTTTTATTGAATAAATCTTGTTTCTTTTACACAAATAGAAAAAGAGAGGGTAGTCCATGCACAAGAATTAAAATATGGCTTAATTTGCTGGCATGGAATTGTTTACCTTCCTTTCTTCCTAGGATACAATGTTTAAGAAATATCGTGCTGTAAATATTTGTCTGATATATTGTTTTTGGGAATTGTTTATATAAATAACGTTTTTCTGCCTAATCATTGCAAATATTCTATAAATTTAGTTGATAGAATAATATAAGTTTGGTTGAGATGCTTTGGATAAATCCTATTGAACTAAATGAAAATATGCCCTTTAGCTTTAAGAATTTTGAACCACACTCAAGATAAATGATACTATATCTAATATATTTGTCCATTTCAGTTTTTGGTATGACTAACTTATGTGACCACTTGACACCGAAAAGTGTAGGAGAAGTGGGAGGTAATGCAAGGCACTCTCAATACTCACTACTCTAGGGAATCCACCAAAGAGTTTAGAGAAATAACCAAGAAGATAAATCTTCTAACAAGCTTAAAAGCTCAAATATATTTTA
>JBBUKS010000029.1:489994-522460 GCA_038050645.1 Hedychium gardnerianum
AAAAAACATGCAGGGGTATTAAAGGCTCATCAACCTTTTCAAGTCCCAAGAAGATCAACAAGAATATCAAAACGCAAGTTGAATCTTTCCAATTCTTGAGTGAGTTCTTTTTTTCTGAGTAATTTGTCTTTCCCGAGCAATTATCTTTCCCGAGAAATATTATTAAGGTTTCCCAAGTAGCATTTCCAGCCTAACAGACTTCAATCAAAACGCAGGTTGAATCTTTCCAATTCTTGAGTGGGTTTTTTTCCCGAGCAATTTGTCTTTCCCGAGTAACTGTCTTTCCCGAGCAATTTATCTTTCCCGAGCAATATTATTAAGGTTTCCCAAGTAGCATTTTCAGCCTAACAGACTTCAATCAAAATGGTCACAACTTTATGTAGGAATATTATTTTTGAGCACCGTTTTTTTGTTGGAAACTAGACATCCGTAGTTTTCCAATGATATATGACTTGCCTTGTAATTTGTTCCCAATAAAAGCAAATTGACACAAAAATCTGATGGCTTATGGAACTTTTCTGTGTCACCACTGACCATCCTTACATAGACCTTATTCTTATTTCATTGAGTTGCCAACACGTTGCTTTATTATTATTTATTTTCACTTAATCTTACAATCAGATCAAATCAAGAATGATTCCACCAAAAGCCCAACACCACTATGCTGTTAGGCTGTGGTAATTTTGCCACAAATCTCTGGTCTCAAATCTGTACTTAGTGCACAAATTATTGACAACTACAGGAGCATGTTTTAATGCAAGAATGATATCAAGCTACTATGCTTCAGCTTACTGACCTATCACTCCATTTCTGCAGTCGATCCCAATGCATTATAAACATTCGCAGTGCCGATAATAGCCTTGGTGAACAAGATTCTTCTTCTGATGGTGCTGTTCTCACTATAGTGGATCTTGCTGGAGCTGAGAAAGAGAGAAAAACTGGAAATCAGGTTTATATTTTATTTCATGTTGCAAAAAGGAGCAGGAAAATAGCAATTCAGTTTTTCCCTTTTCAAATATCACATGTTTTCAAATTTTCCCTTTTCAAATATCACATGTTGAAATATCTCACATATCATGCCAAAAGCATATCCAATTCTATGCACTCGAACTTTGATGATACTAACCATAGATGGGATTGAGAATGATGCTGTAGAATTTGCAGGGGGATAGTTTGATTTGGTGGTTTGAATGGGAGAATAAAATGAGAAATTCCTGTAATAGACAGAAAATTTTATACAACACCGAGTCATTAGTTAGTGGTCGTGTGCCACTGGAATGTCATCCATGGAAAATTTCAATTATTTCCTTTTCACATGGAGTTGAGATTATTAAAGTGTAAACTGGATGTCATCAAAACATGTAGAAAGTACTATTTTTGTATTTTTGCAATATAATTTCTCATTGTGTGTAACCATGAATATCTGGAATGTCTTTGTTTTGTATATCATGGGCGAAACATCTAATTATTTTCTGGTTGTTTACAGGGTGCAAGATTAATGGAAAGTAGCTTTATCAATAACACATCAATGGTTTTTGGTCAATGTTTGAGAGTAGGTGGCTCCTTGACCTTTTCTGAAATTCAGCATTTTTTTAGTGACTTCTAAGATTCGTTTTTTTTACTTCTATAGAGATTAATTTTAAAATCCCTCTCATACTTCTTTGTCCAGTCTTTGCTTGAACATCAGAAGAACCCAAAGAAGCCATTAGAGAAGCATTTCAAGAACTCATTGGTATATTTCATTGTTTGAACCCTATTTACCAGACTATGCTAATCTGTTTATTATGTATAGTAGTTGCATATAAGTCATCATCTACATGGTTCTTAACACATGAATACTATGTTCTTGCCAAAAATTTCTTTTACCTGCCTTGGTGTTCATCGACCATTATGCAATTTGACTTCTCAATAGAAAGTACAATTAATGATTTTAAAATTTCTGCTCAACGCTGACCATATTTTGTTCTTCTAACATCTTCCGCATACAGAGGCTCTAATCATTATTCTTTTGTAATAGTTGACTAGGTATTTGAAAGATTATATGGAGGGTAAGCAGCGGATGGCTCTGGTAAGAGACTTCCATTATCTGATCTATTGTAAATTTACATGCCTCTGTAATATTCTTATTATTAACTTAATCTTTTAGGTGTAGTTTCTTTCTATTTGTGGTATACCATAAAGATGGACAGATAAGACCTATGTAACTAAGACAAGACAAATAGTTTGGATAAAGATGGCTTGGTGGGAAGATTCCTAGATCAACTATTTTGTGATCTGCAATTTTGAGGCTATTGCTAATAGATTTTACTTTAAAGTTTACCTTTTTAATAATTCCATAAAGTCTCACATGCTATTCTTGTATGTAATAGTTGGGATATTCTCCTTATACCATAACTTGATCACCAGTCTCAAATTTTACATTTAGATGGAGTTTGCTAGGTCTTTTGTTGGATAACGACCATCACATATGCCTTCATCCGGTCTTCAATAGGATATGATCCAATAGGAGTAGGAGTGTCGATGTTATTTGAAGCTATTCTCCTTTCTGAGGTCAATATAAAAGATTGTTAAGTTTTCATTACCCTGGTTGTCTAATAGGATGAGCATCTATAATCCAAACTAAAAACCAAACTGAACCAAACCAATCCAATCTGAAATTTTGGCTTGAATTTACTGGTTTATGGGTTTGATTTCGTTTTGCATACTAGGTAAGATTTTGTCACTTGTAGACATGGTTAATACTGAACCGAACCATCAATTTTTCTATAATATGTATTCTAGTTAGATTAGTATGTTGATTATCTTGATTTCTTACCGCTCTTTACTTTTTATTTTCTCTAATCAACAAAAATCTTAAATTATGAGTATGTTTATTATTGATCTCCATGAGATTGTTGTTTGGAAACTAGTTTTTGACCGAACTGAAATGGTTCTGGTTTGCTTTTGGTTTCAATTTGAAAAAATAACAAATTTTCAGTTTGGTTTCAATTTTTCTCACACTGCTACTATCTATGTTTGCTTTAGGATGTTTATGGCCAATTAACTTATCAGTTTCTGGAGTAGGTGAATATCCAAATTAAATACTCTTGTGAACTTGGTAGGTACATTGGTTGATAATCCTAGACATTTTGTTTATTTTGGTGGGATTTGCTCTCTTGCAGATCTTGACAGTAAAACTTGGGGAAGATGATTATTCAGATACCTCGTTTTTATTGAGACAAGCATCTCCTTACATGAAAATAAAGTATGCCACTTTTCCATTTTTTGTGAGGAATCTTCAATTTTTGAATTCTTAATAAAATGATAAGTACCTTTATTTGAGCTGATTTTATTCACTGTTGATGCTTTTGTTCACTATAATCTGCTTTGGAAATTCTTGCTGTTAATATTGGCTACAGTTTATCACATTCTTGTAATGTTTTCATGTAAAAAAACATGTATTATCCTCCATTAACAAATTTTTGTACTGTTATGAATTCATATACTAAAAAATTGAATGTGAGAGGAAATATGTACCTCTGCTAATCAGCATAGGCCAACTTGATTTGGTGTTGAATCATAGAAAACTTATTGTCATCTGTACCCTGAAACTTTTATATGCCATGAATATGAATAAACTTTTCATTCTGTACATGCTAGTTAATGAATTAGTAACTACATTCAATCTCTGAAAAAGTCCCTATTGTTTTCTAACTTTCTATTTTTTTTTGGAATGGGATATTTGTGGAATTCCCATGAGTTAGATCAAATTTATTCCATGATTTTTCCATAAGGTTCCTCTTTCTTATTCTCAAGGAAGCCTCGACTTCGTTGATCATGATTTGTGTTTCATATTTCTTTTCCTTTTGGTTTGATTTGAAAAAGATGTCATCTGATTTTTTTCTTTTCGATTTTGATGTATGGATCCATGGCAGCCAGGTTTGTCTAACTTGTTTCATATGAAAATCCTAAGGAACAGAACCTGACCTGATTTAACTCAACAATTTCACAACCTGACCTGATTTAACTGAAATTTTTTCAAGCTTATCAATAGTTACATACAATAATGACGAAATTAAAATATAATTGTAAAATTAGCTACATGAATATTAGGCATCCATCATCTATTATTCATCTAGAGAATAACTAATATGAGGTTGAAAAGGGAAAATGGTACACTAACCAACAAGTTCACTTCATATTAAGTATTTAAGTAGGCAAGGTATGTCCAAATCTCGTACAAATCTAGTAGATCTACTCTGGACTAGAAGATGCAGATTGCTTCCCAACCCACTAAGAACATAAGTTGTGCTTTGTTTGTCATTAGATGTGTACAAACTTAGAACTCCTAGGATACATGTGGGCAGCATCCTCAAATTCAAAGTGTGAGCTAGAGCTGGTGACTGCACGCAATAGCGATCACTGTGTGACCTTAGGCGGTTGGCTAAGCCTCATGATGTTGTGATTTTAGTTAAAATGTGATTCTTGTGGATTTAGTTGATAAACATAAGTCACCTGCATATTCATCTGGTTTCATGGTGCTCCACCTTCTCAAGATGTCTCAGGTTCTACCTTAGTGGAGACTTCTTGCCTAAGATCATAGCAATGCTATACAATTTTGCATGTTATTTGAAAATGTAGATGAGATCTCAATTACCTTGAGGAGGGCAAGATCATGGCAGGCTATTGGAACACATTGAGGAACGTGAGCACTAGAAAATGCTTTTATCTGGAGATGACATTTGGTTGTCAGGATATGTAAGGAAATCATGTTGAATTGTGGATTTGATGGGTGGCTAGGTCTGCTATATCAATCCTATAGTCGGAAGAAGATATAAGAGCAATGCTGAGAGGAATAAGAAACTAGAATTTTGCTACCAAGTTGAGAGTGGATGAACCACTGAATTGGTATAGAAAAGTGAAAAGCTGCACTAATAGCATAAAGTAACTAACTAAGCATCAATGCTGCTATACCAAACCTGCAGTGGGAAGATCATAAATGAACATCGTTGAGAGGAATAAGAAACTTGGATTTTTGATGCCAACTTGTTAGTAAATGAGCAATTAAATTGATTTAGAAAAGTGAAAAGTCTAGTTATAAAATCACTGAGCATCCAAAGAGAGGATTAGCGGACTAGGTTTTCCTTGCTCTGGTGCTAAATTCAGATGAACCAGTTATAAAGAAAAGTTAGTATCTGCTACTGTGACAGCTCATATATAAAGGCATGGTTTGGTGATGTACCAGTCCACAATATAACTTTATATCTCAGTAGCATTTAAATATAGTATTTTCTGGAGTTTGTATACATAATGAACACATTTTAATTCTATGAAAAAAAATCTTTTATTCTCTGGAGCATCATCTGTATTACTAGCTGATAAAATTTTTACATTGCTAATCCTAGTACAGTGATGATACCTTGATCGTCCCATTTATTTTTCATATGTCTCAAGAGTTTGTTATCTTCTAATTGTTCTGAAGCTATTGCTGCATGTTTTTGTATTTATTTGTATAGTAAAAAAATTCCAAAGGATAAACATTGAAGTCATTTGAACTCTATGGGTGCAAAGATGAATCATGACTTTTGATGATCAGAATCTAGGTCTAAGTTTTTTCTTTTCATGAGCATCCTCACATATCTACAGAATACATGTAAATGACTATATTTAAATATTTTTTCTTTCATTTTGTGGATTATATATTAAAATTCAAACTTCACTTTATGCAAATTCAGGTTCACCTGTGTTGAAGAGCTTCTAATCATACCTAGTAAAAAAAGAAGCACATCTTCACTTGTGGATCATTGTAAGAGGAGGAAGATTAATGTCTCAGAAACCCTACTGGTATTTTATATTTTCATGATTTTTTTTTGAAATTTAGTATACTGCTTTATGAAATAGAGCACTCTGGAATGTTCGTTTGCCAAGTAGATCAATGCATTTCCCTTCGGCTATTGTATTTAGTATTTATCATGTACAAGGTTCTAATCTTCATGGTTTCATTCAAAAGTCATTATTAGTTTAGTATGACATCACACAATCCTTTTTCTATATTCATTATGTTGGAAATTAGCACCGAGTATAAATGTCATAAACAAATGCTAGAGAAAAAAAAACAATTGAGATCCATGAAATAAATTTAAATCATACAGAAACAGAGATGTTATACCTATGAAAACATACAAAATTTCCATCCAGTTGGCCTAAAATCATAATTTAATTTTTAAAAGGTATCTGTATGTCACATGATCTGCTTATGCTGTAAGGAATAGCATAACATCCACACATGACCGTATAAGAATTGCAGGTTTAATCCATCTCTATCTTGTTAAATTCTAAATAGTGTTCAAATTAACATGATTTCATTAAACCAGTTTTGCTATATTGACATATGAAGCATATTTGATATATTGTCTTGGTTAATGCAAGTTTTCTTTTGTACAGATTTGATGAGTTGGGTAACGTACAATGTTAAATGATAAATTGTTATGAGTTGTCAAAAGTTGCCATTATTATTGAGATTGGATGGTCAAAACATTTGTATTTGTCGTAGTAGGATTGTTGGATCAACAAAGTCGGAATGGTAAGAAAATAAATAAAAAGAGCAAATATTGATAATTTTACATTAAATTTCAAATGGTGCTCATTCATGATAAGTGTACATTATGTTTCGTTAGATTTAAAACTATTAATCATCATCTTATCTGTCTGTTTCAACAATTTTGTATGATATTAGTTTTGAAAGCCAAAAAAAAGCTTTTGTTGCATGCCCATATTATCATCTACACTTGCCTGATTTCTAACTTCACTTGTTGAGCTTTATCAGACTCGTTTATATGTTTAATTTGTCTTTTGTGGCTTTCATATTGTTGTAGTTCAGCTACTTATTGCAGTTTTACATTCCTGTTGCTGTTAGATTTTGCTGATTGACTGGCAAAAGCATACTGCTTGAGTAGATGTTTCATTCCTGTTTCTCTTTTATGCAGGATGTTGAAGCAGAAAGTGCAAGCGACCGAAATGAAGTATTCAACACATTTGAGGAAGGTACTTCTTTTGAAGTCTTGTTTTTATTTCATTTTCATGTATTTCTTTTGCCAAAAGATTTTCAGGCTACATCATTTAGGATATATGCATTATTACTTCCATAATTTATTCTTTTAAGCTATTGATGGCCTGTAGGTGATGTAAAAAAAAAGCTTCAAGAAATGGTAGTACCACAATCTTCCTCTATTTCTCCAGAGATCCTTGATGCTCCAACAACAGTAATCCCCACTAATAATGAGCTTCTTATTGAGCTGCAAAGACGGGCAAGGAGCGATGAGATTATGCGAAATTTCTCCAAGGCTCTATGGACTGTTCTAAAGCAATATAAGCAGAAACTTATTGTACTAACTATTCTTGTTTTTCCTCATATCCCCATCATTTTACCTGATACTTTGGTTTAGATAATTTTACCTGTACCATGTGGTTTCATTAATGATGGATGTTGGATTACTATCAGGAATCAGAAAAGAATGTGCATAATCTCAGAGAAGCATTCACAAGGGAGGAAAACCAAGTTATCAAACTCAAGAAAGAACTGGAGGAGCTTAGGTCTTATTGTTCATGCCATAGACTTCCAGTTGTTGGTGAATCAAGCTGCTTAGATTTGGGACCTGTGCTTGATTGTTGTGGTCCTGACCTGCTGACAATTTCACAAGTTAACCCGAGTAACATATGTGCAGATTTTCATTCAGAGGATACTGTTACGGTAAGGCCCTTCAATTGAGTCATAAACTGGTTTCAACTTTCTTAGTGCTAGAAAGGTCTTTCAAGTTGCAGTATCGGGTGTTTTTTCAGGAGCTGAAATCATAAGCATGTGCTGAAGAGCATATACCTGGAAAAATTTTATGTTTGTCTTCTGGGTTCCAAATTGCTTAGTTATCTAGTTATCTATGGGCAGGCTGCATACCCATAATTGCTACAGTGTCAGTGAGGCAATGCTTGGACTCCACCTTGTCATTCTAGTGTCTAAATTTGTTTTCTAGATTTCATGTTCTCAGGCAGCCAAATCTATTTCACTTGACCAAGAATTTGATAAGCTAACTAACAAGGTTAGAAACTATTTTCAATGTCAAAATTAATAACTGTTCTTGTAATTCTTTCAAACATCTTTTTTAGCTCAATGAATATATATTGAACTAGAGCTTCTATTCAGACTATGTTATCATATCAGAATCCATTTGTTTCTTTAAGGAAAATTATAATCCTTTCATCATTCAATTTATTATCAATATTAATGTCAAACAAGTAGAATTTCAGGTTCAATTGAGATTATGATACTGTATTCATTCTCAATTCCTAATAGTTGGAATTTGTTGACGCTGCTTCATTTTTCTCTTGTTTATGCCATTTTTAAATTTATCAGGTTATCTTTATATTGATTAATTATTCATTCTTCCAATAGTTTTGATTCTCTTCTTTGTCAACTATTGTTTTGCATTTTTTTATGAACATTTCCTTTTGCTATGTCATTCACCTAGCTACAGCTGAAATTTTATCCTTTGATACTAGTCATACTAGTGGTAGAGTCATCTGCAAACTCCACTAATGTGACCTTGCCTATGCTTCATTTTACCAAATTAGAAATTCCATCCAATGCTAATACAAAACTTATACCATTTTCACGTGGAGTAAGGATTAGATAGCACAATATCTAATATGAAATTCTATCAGTCAATATCAATATCAATCTAATAAAACATCTTGCATATTATCCTCTTGTAGCACACAATCTGGTACCACCAAAACTCATTCCACAAATACAATTCAGTACATACATGTATGTCCATTTTTTTCTGTAGCTTACCCATATCTCCAGCGCTTTATGTAGCTCATCTACTTCTATACTTTGCTACTTGCACATACTCTCATATATGCATCTTGTAGACCATTGACATTACATTTTATCATGTTATAATACAAATAATTTCTCATTTTTCTTTTCTTTTGGACTTGAATTTTATATATGTAGTGCAGTTTAAGGTTGTACATATGCAGGGACACACACCACACCACAGATGACTTGCACTTACGGTTATGAATTTGCTTTCTCTTTGTCAATGATCTCATTATCTATTTACATTTATACCACAGCTGGTGGATCAGATGCCTGCAAGTTTACCTGGAGAAACACTCATCCAAGAAGATTTTAAGGTGCTCTCTGATTGCGGTCCTTCATGTACCTCAGGGCTTATAAATGATTCAGGTATATTTTATTGTTGAATACGATAACATTGTTTTCTCTATTTAACTAACCAACAACATTTTGATGGTTTTAAAGATCTTCCATTTTCACAGACATCACTGTTGGATGCTCAAGTCCTTTGAATAACTTCATGGACAATGGGTTCAATTTTACTCCATCTGTTAAGGAAGCCACTCATCTCGAAGGAAATAAAAGGGTTATATTTTTTTCAACATCAGTTCTCCCATAACACATTATTCTATTATGTGAAATTACACAATTTGAAATTTTAGGAATTATTAATTTATAATTTAAAAAGCTGCTTTAGCATCTATTTATTTATTTATTTATTTTGTATCAGGAGTAATGTTGTAGTTCTTTTATACATAATGAAACACCATTCTTATGTCATCTGTTAGGTTGATTTTTTTTTCTTGCCCATATGAAAAATTTTATTTCCTTCTCTTTTTAATATTTTCAACCTTTTACATACCTCACAATTCTTCTATCTACTTTTTGTTCTTTACATTATATTAACACAACCATTGCTTCATATCACAGCTGACAAACAGGATAGATAATTTGGTTGGAGAGACACACATCCATAAGGATATAAAAGAAATGCTGGACTGCAGCACTAGGAGGACAACATATAATTTAACTCAATCTGGTCAATGATTTTTTTCCAATGATTCTTACTATTTTAACTTCTAGATAATTTTTAAACCTAATTATCCTTTTTTTCTTTCTAACAGACGGGGTTACTGGAAATTCAAGTCCTTTGAGTAAAAATGGTTCGTCTTCATTGGTGGGAGAAATCACTTATTCAAAAGAAAACGAAATGGTATGATTCTCTGTCATCATCTATGGATGATGTTTTATTTATCTATTCATGTACGGATGACTTATTCAAGATGGTAAAACTCTATGGTTGTTTCCACTGTTGTTAGTTTAAGAATTTTCATTTTCTGTTTAATGTTTTAGCTCTTTTGAGCAAAATGGTCCAAATGCTCAACTTCCTAACAATACAACTACTTGAAAGTCTAAAAAATAGTAATGTATCACTGGATGATTGGTGCAAAATTGAATACCTATCAATTTCACGGGGTTGTAGAATCTCACTTGATGATGTTGTATTTTAGAGAGGTGAAGACATAAGTTACTCAAGTACTGAATTCATGTTTTAAATTTAAATTAGAAAAATTAATGCAAAAGCGATTGGTTACTGGATGTTCAACCTGAAATTATGCAATGGCACATTTTTTATTTCAAAACACGTCAGTTTTAAGTTCACTTTTTGATAAGTTTTATGATAATTCACTATATTTTCTGTCGTAATTTGGTGTCAACTTTCCTGAAGATGACCAAGCATTCAGTATCTCTTGAAACTTAAGGCTGTAAGAGAGGACTCAACTTATTTGGGATCAACTTAAGGTAGTAAGTTTTATACTTTATTTTAGCAAATTAGAAATTTGACCCAGTGCTGACATCAATAATACAGCACTTATCCCATTTCCACGTGGAGCAAGTATTAGATAAAACACTAGCATTTTCACATGGAGTAAGAATTAGATAGCACAATATGTAATATGAAATTCTATCAGTCAATACCAATCTATAAAACATTTTGTATATTATCCTTTTGTAGCACACAATCTGGTACCACCAAAACTCATTCCACAAGTACAAGTCAATACTTACATGTATATGCATTTTTCTGTACCTTACCCTTATCTCCAGCACTTTATGTAGCTCATCTACTATTATACTTTGGAACCTGCACATTATTCTCATGCATGCATCTTGTAGACCATTGACATTACATTGTATCCATTGATGTTACATTTTATCATGTTAATACAAATAATTTGTCATCTTTCTTTTCTTTTGGATTTTTGTGTTTTAGTGCAATTTATGTTTGTACACTTGCACGAACACACACCGCACCACAAATGAGTTGCACTTGTGATCTCGTTTATCCATTTACATTTATACCACAGCTGGTGAATCAGATGCCTGCAAGTTTACCTGGAGCGATACTCATCCAAGAGAATTTTAAGGTGGTCTTGGATTGCAGTCCTTCAAGGACCTCGGGGCATGTAAATGATTCAGGTATATTTTATTGTTGAATACAATAACATTTTTTTTCAACTAACCAACATCATTTTGATGGTTTTAAAGATCTTCCATTTTCACAGACATCACCGATGGATGCTCAAGTTCTTTGAATAGCTTATTCATGGATAATGGGTTCAATTTTCCTCCATCGGTGAAGGAAGTCACTCATCTCGCAGAAAATAGAAGGGTTAGTTTTTTTCATCATCAATTCTCTGATAACACATCAATCTATTATGTGAAATTTGTGAGAATTAGAAAATTTTCAATTATAAAGTTAATTTTTGTAGTTCTTTTATACATAATGAGCACCAATCTTTTCTCATCTAGGAGGTTTGATTTTTTTTCCTGCCCAAATGCAGATTTTTATTGCTTTAAAATTGCCATCTTTTTAAAATATATTCAACCTTTTGCATATCTCTCTTCTTTGTATTATGCTAACAATTCTTCTATCTGCTTTTGTTCTTTACATTGTATTAACACAAGCATTGCTTCATATCACAGCTGACAGACAGGATAGCAGATAATTTGGCTGGAGAATCACACATCCATAAGGATTTAAAAGCAATGCTGGACTGCAGCTCTAGAAGGACAACATATAATTTAACTCAATCTGGTCAGTAATGATTCTTACTACTTTAACTTGTAAATAGTTTTTTTAAGCCTATTTATCCTTTTCCCCCGTAACAGACGGTGTTACTATAAACTCAAGTCCTTTGAGTAAAGATGTTTCATCTTCATTGATGGGTGAAATTACTCATTTGAAAGGAAATGAAAGGGTATGATTTTCTCACACGATCTGTATATGATGTTTTATTTATCTGTTCATGTATGGATGATTTATTATCAAGATGGTAAGAACTCTACCTTGTTTCCATTATTAGTTTTAAGAATTTTATTTTCTGTTTAAATTTTTAGTTCGTTTGAGCAAAATGGTCAAATGCTTCACTTTCCTAGCAATGCAACCACTTGAAAGTCTAAAAAATTAGCAATATATCATTGGATGTTAGTGCAGAATTGAATACCTATCAATTTCATGTGGTTGTAGAATATCATGATGATGTTGCATTTTAGAGAGATGAAGATAGAAGTTACTCGAGTATTGAATTCATGTTGCAAACTTGAATTAGGAAAAACTAATGCAAACGAGATTATATACTGGAAGTCCAACTTGAAATTATGAATGCCATTTTTTATTTCAAGATGCTCGAATTAGATAGGCTAACGTTAGTCAGTTATTTAAGTTCACTTTTTGATAAGTTTTATGATGATTCAATATATTTTCTGTGGTAATTTCATGTCAAATTTCCTAAAGATGATCATACATTTAGTATCTCTTGAAACTTAAGGCATTAAGAGAGGACTAAACTTATTTGGATGCACTATACGATGATTAATTGGTTACATTGGTCATGGGCACAAAACCTTCATAAGAAAAGGGATTTCAATTTTATCTCTAGTGCCTTCTTCAGTCTTCACCATTAAATGCAATCTTAAATTTTCAAACTTGGGACCTTCTATGAGTAAATTTACATTGTAGTTAGTGAGATTGATGTCATTTGACTTTTTAAGAATTGTGAAATGTTGAAGTGAAATGCACAATTTATTTGTGTTGTCAATCTTGTTTGGTATTTGTGCTCTGGTCGCCTTTGTATATTATTACCTAATTGCTTGGTGTAAGCTTACACAATATTTTGAACTCATGTGATCTCGTCTTTCTTGCTTAAACTTATTCTTGTCTGGTTTGTTGATTTAGTTCTTTTGCTGGTTGTGGGACATAAGCTTTTCCAGTGTCCGGCAGAAGTTACTTTTCACTATGCTTTTGGAAATTTTTTTTCACTTTTATATGTATTTTTTTTTTCATTTAATGTCATTTTTTGACTGCTTTTATTTTTTCACCAACTTTGATTATCATTCTAATTCAACAGTCATCAAAGGCAGATATGTCGCAAGTACAGCATGCCAAATCAATAGATAAGTATCATCAGCGTAGAATCCTAAAAGAAAAAAATGGTGTCATCTCAAAATCTGCAAAAGCTGACAAACCGAAGAGGTTGATTTTTCTAACTGCTTGAATCTTCTCTTTATATTTTTACAAGTTGTTTCCTTGTTGTCTGTTTTTATATGGTGCAAATAGCCAGCCTGAAGGGGCATAACCTCTGTAAGCCTATTACCTTTGATCTTTTTTTTTTGTTCATTGAAGTGAAGACTAGCATTTGGCACAATAAGTAAGTTGCTTATCTTTCAGTTTGGCTCTTGTTCATACCCAAATTCCTAATTATTTGATGCCATGCTATTTCTGTGTTTAAATTTCTTTCCTTTGTCCTCATTGGTATAGTGTCCAAATAACGAAAATTATTCTTTAAAGATGGTTTTGCAATCGTTATAGTGTAGACAAATGCATCAGTTAAACTGTCTCCTTGCGTTGTCCGTCAAAATATAAGCCTTTTCAATACCAGAAAACATATATGCTAA
Organism: Hedychium gardnerianum; assembly: GCA_038050645.1. Classification (NCBI taxonomy): domain Eukaryota; kingdom Viridiplantae; phylum Streptophyta; class Magnoliopsida; order Zingiberales; family Zingiberaceae; genus Hedychium; species Hedychium gardnerianum. Next base: position 503,790 of record JBBUKS010000029.1, read on the forward strand.
CTAAATTACTCAACTGAGGCATTTTTCTATATGCTCCCTTGTAGGAGATTGCTTCCAGCATCAACCATGTTACTGAAGGAGATGACGGGTCTTGACATAGAGGCCGGTAATCAGGTTTGTTGCTTAAAACACCTTTTAGTTGTACCAACCTTGAGTGAAATTAGTGAATATAGCATAGCATATTCATCTCATTATTAGCACATAATTTAATTACACGGAATAAGTCAAAAAATGACAAGAATTTTTGTACGCATTGTACAGAGTAGATAACTGCTTTATAAATTATACGGTTCTTAATTTTGTCGCTGATTGGCAGGATATTAGAGGGAAAGCTACAAAAGGAGAGCAAGGAATAGCTCAGAATCATGATTCACTTTTTAATCTTTTAAGAAAGCAATCCTAAAATAATCTGAAATTTAAAACTGACCTAGTTTATACTCGACTTGTATGAGAAATAACTTGTAGATACTTAAAACTCTGCCCCTTGCATAACTGGTATGAGGATGTAATACATGAGGACATACATTCATAACATATTTGTTTGCCTATAGATGTTATCTATATGGCAGTATGGATCCTGACTTTGTTTGACAGGGATTTATCTGTAAAAGCAATTCGTATAGATTACAGTATTGTCTCTTTCAGAGGATTTATGTGATTTTTTTTTAATGACACTCCTTTGTTGACTAGAAAACAATTTATTCATAAAAATTATTGATAAATTAATTTTTTATGTTTGGTGCACATGTAAAAAAATAACTTTTTTCCTATATAGAGATCAAATTGATTAGTTAGTTTGACTTGAATAGGTCCATTTGATTAGATTGATTAATTCATCTTGTTTGCTTGAACGAAAGGGTTGATTAAGTTGCTTTGCTTGATTAGACAATCCCACTCAATTGGCCTCTTTAGTTAGATTGTCTTGAGTAAATCACTTGACCCATGTGGCTTGATTGGATTGAATGACTTATTTGAATTGCAAATTGATTGCTGATGTGTTCGGCCGCTTTAATGGTCTAATTGATTTGCTCAGCTCATTGAGGACCCATTTGTCTCACTTGTTTTGTTTGATAAACTTGATATACTTGACTAGATTCACCAAGTCATTTGGCTTGTTGTGATAGATTGATTTCATTGGCATCGATCAACTTTCTTAGCATGTTCAAATCAATGGCTTGCTGGATATGCTCAATTCTATTGACTTAGTTGGCCTACCTTGATCAATCAGCCTACTTGTATCAATTAACTCGTATAATTCTTTCATCTTGTCTAAATTAATTTGTGTATTGAAGAAAAAGATTTATTCATAAAATAAAGAGCTTTGATATGAATAAGAAAAACCATATTTATTTTTTAAAGTCGTTTTTTAAATGTTTCTCACTAAAAAAGGTTTAATTCTTTAATCATAATTTTATATTATATTAAATATTAAAAATCCAAAAAAAAATAAATTGGTAAAATAAATGGAGAGTAACTTTTACTACAACTGACGCAAATAATTAATTGTTTATAATAGCGATATTCTCCTCTTTAATCAGTTTTAATATGTTTAATATTCTATCGATGGCACGCAAGCACTCAACTAAGATAAGGGAAACGAATGTGGTATGTTGTAAAGATATTTATATTAATTTGAATGTCAATATATATTAATTTTTTAATAATATCATATATTCATTATATTAATGTCTCTATTTTAATAATATATTCATATTTATTTTAATATTAACATGTATTATTTGTAAGTTTTATTATCTACTCATTTATTTTCATTTTTTATATTTAAAATTGATTTTTTTAAAATAAAATCTATTAATTAACAATGTTATTATTAATATGTGAATGTTATTATACACATTAATTGTAATAATACTTGAGTATTATAACATTTATACGTTAACATCATATATGCTCTAATTAGTAATAATTTGATAAAAAAAAATGGATAAATTTAGTAGGACTCGATTTTATCAGTTTTTTTTAAAAAAAATATTATAACATTTAAATTTTATTATTATAGATTTGACAATTTGCCCGTCATTATTTGCTCTCCGCTAGTGGATTAAATCTAGTCAACCTCGGGGCCTAGTCTTAAACCCTAAAGGTGCCCTCTGGTTCTCAATCTCATCAACGCGCCGTGTTGGATCCGCCTGCGCACCACTAGGCGAGAAGCATTGGAGGATCTCGAGAGCCCAGGTGCTGCTCTGCGCTGCCTCTTCTTCCCCATTCCTTGATTTCCTGACGTCATTCATTTTCCAGGCATGCCGCCAAATCATGGATCCATTGGGCTTCGTGCTCTAATCTGCGCGCTGCTGTCCATCTGCGCGGCCGCCAGCATCCGGCCGATCTCCGATGCTCATAGATCCGCTGCGCTTGATTTGTTCGTCCCCAGCGGTGGATTGTTTCAAAGGTTAGTTGGTTGGTCTCGTCACATTTTAAGAACATGCCAGATTTTTGGTTCTGATCGGCGCTCTCTCTTGATCGGAGTTGGGCATCGTGCTTCGATCTGAGATAAATTCACGCTTGGAATGCTGTGCTTCCTTAGGCACGGAGAACACTGTTTAATTTGACTTGGCGTCGATTTCTCTTGAGATCGTAAAATTTTCCTTAGTTTCCGTTATTTGTACTGAACTGATGCTCAAGTGGAGAAGAAAAAGGAGCAGGTGAGAATCTGAAAAAGAGAGGATATATATAGAATTCTAAAATAAGACAGCGGGAGATTGCCTTCCCTATGTCTGTTGGACCAATTGGAGAAAATTCTTCCTTTCTTCCAAAGCTTTTCTCTCTTGGGCAAAAAGTTTGAAATAAATTCATGTTTCTCTACGTTCTTATGAAATCTAAGCAATAATTAGTAACCGAATCTCTTCACTTCCCCTTTTATTTTTGTTCATTGATAATTTTCTCTCCTTAAGTTAAGTGTCTTGGGTTGAGATTTGATCCTAAGTGAATTTGAAGTGAGGTCAGGAATGTATTATGTTTGATCCGAGCTACATCTAATATGTTCAATTTCTCTAACTTGACATATACTAACCTTAACATGTCTTCTGATTGGAGGAAAGGAACTATTCCATGTTCAATATTCTTGCAGAAGAGTCCTATTATGATCCTGCAAGGTACATTGTCACTAATTTGAAGCACCTACCCCACTTAACTTGTTGACATAATGTATCAGATTCCTGCCAGTATAAAATATATTACATGATATCTTTATTGCCTATGATATATAGAACTCATTGTCGTTGTGGAGAAAATTCTAATTGCATTAACTAGATCATTAAATATCTGATTAAGATTCAGGTAAATTTTCATTTCAGTTTTAGTTGATAGCTAGGAATTTAGTTCCTTGGTTGATTCCAGTTAATAATTGCCATTGTTGATTACTGTCTAGTTTCTTGTGCCACTATCACTGGCTTGTTTACAAGTCAAGGATGGAATATTTATTTGTCCTCAGGAAAAAAATAAGGTTTGAAAATTGAAAATAATAGTGTAGGGTTTCCTTTGGACTCAAAATGTCAATGTTATGCTAAATTTTCAGAAAGATACTCTCATTTCAACAAAGAAGATGGTATCTCTTCTACACTTTATGCTTCTTAACTTATCGTCCATATGCATGCATACCTAGTGACCCATAAGATTGGGTGTCAACATCCCTAATTCAACTCATTGCTTATTCACTTGGCTTGAGTTGTTTCTTTTCCTTTTTAAATTCTTTCATTCCTTTTATAAACCTATATTAACATTTTGGCTAATTTCAAAATCATTATCTTTTTTTTTTAGTTTTAGACAAGATTGTTTGATGGAATGTCTCAAAATTTTATGGGGTTTTTCTTAATTCTCTTAGTCAGCAATATAATATATCTAACATGCATTTTGACCTGCAGCCTAGAGGAGACTTATGAAGCATTAAGGACGTTTCAGATTCTTGGAGTTGGAAAAATTTCTGATATAGGTCCTGCTACTTGTCCAGTTATTATAGACAAACTTGCATCACCAGCTTCAAGTCCTAAGGACTTGTTTGATGCAATAAGAGTGAACAGTATCTTAGAATGCCAGATTGGTTCTCAGACTTTTAAGGTACCTAGTTGCTTGTGTTCATTGTGATTTTTAAAGTGCAAAGTAACTCTATGAGGTCCCCTTAATTTTTATTTTATGCTTCTTTCCCTTTTAGGATGTTGCATTAAAATTTCAAGATTTGATAAAAAGCACAGACAAATTGATGAACTTCTATTACTCCATCCTTGGTTTGCTTCATGTCAAGGTATGACCGTATGGCAATTAGATTACCATCTCTTCTTTACCCTGGTATCCAGATATATCTTTCATTTACTTCAGTTTTGTGATAATGCTACTAATTTATAACTTGATATTCTATTATTTAGTTCTTTGTCTGTTTCCTTTTTACTATCTGGATACTATGATATTATTGGTTCTAAGGGAATACTCTTATGCAGGCGCAAGGAGTTAGTGTTGTCCTACCTGATGCTGAAGGGGTTTTCTATTCAATCAAGGTGATAATTTCTTTTTACACACACTTTGATAATTTTCTATTTTTATCTGTTCTCTTTGTGAATGACTACTAATGTTAGCAGGCACTTAGCCAAAGTGATGGAAGATGGCAGTATGATAGCAACAATGCTGAATCTAGTACTTATGCTGCTGGTATTCTATTTTCTTTTGGTTGATGTCTTATCTTTTCGTACCTTGAATCAGACAATAGTTTTTGAAGGCTTCTATGTTATTTAAAGTATAAATTGAGTTAATTATTCATTCTTGTTCCATCTGATACTGTTGTAGGTATAGCACTTGAGGCACTTGCTGGAGTTGTTTCATTGGCTGATATAGAGTTGGTTCAATCTAAGGTGATACCATTATATACAAGATTTATAAACTAAATTTTTGATAGCTATCACGATTCTAATTTTCCCGGCGTATCTAATTCTGCTGGACCTAGAATTCATTTTTCATTATTTCTACCAATAGTTTTTAGTTAATTTAGTTTTTGTATGCCAGATATTCCTGTATCTCTTGATTATGAAACTGATGAAACTTATCTGGTTATGCTGCTAAGATTGTTTATGGGGTCAAATTGGAAATCTGAACAATGTTATGTAATTCATCTTTAATAGAAGAAATGAAGCTTGTGATAACAAGATATAAATCTAACCCTGTTAATCCATTCTTTTAATGTGCTATCTTGGAATTTTATAACTGGGATAAGGGTCACAATGCACTGTAAATCCATGATGTGCAGAGTCACATGATCTTTTCGACAGGAGTTAGATATATTGAGGTCATTGAGGAAATGAGAAGCATGATATCAGTTTAAGTAGTGCAGCCTTCTCCTTTATGAATTTGGCTGAAGGGAATGCTGAATGTGGTAGGTGAAATCCTTATTTAGAATTTCTTTTACAGTATTGTTAACATTGGCTTTCTGTGTTCTAGAATGAACTAAAGGTCCATAGTAATGGTGGATATGGAATGGTAACTGTTTGAAAATTGATAACATGGTTGATATGGATTCATCAAGTTTGCTTCAATTTCCTAATATTATTAAATTCAGTCAGCAGGTATACACTGTACAATTCTATGATTTATGTTTCTTTACTTTTTGTTTCTCCTTTTAGGAGGCAATAGTAGAAAGATGCAGACGTGAACACTTAAGTGAAGGTAGAAGAAGGAAGAAACCAAAAACTTCTTTAAGAAATTTATACATCAATCCCAACCCTTTTATGAGCAATTTTTATTTGAAGTAACATGACCCTTCAGCGAAGATAGTAGCCTCTTCCACTCATTTCTACCGATACTAAGTTCTACAATAACATACCAAACCTAGTCCATGCTACATTCTATTTTTTGTTTGGATTTGTTCCAATTATTACACAATTCAGAGTCAGCAGTAAATTTGGGATTTGATGCATCTTCACAGAAGATAATTTGAAATCCCAGACCCCTTTTATTATTTTCTTGAATCTTATATTTCATATTTTTCTTGACTGATGTTAATTAACAAAATTATTTGATACTTGATTCAAGCAGTATCTGAATTTTTTGACTGTTTTTGGCAGATTGGAACTATAAAACATGATATTGTCAAACTATTTGACAGCATCAAGAACTATGGTATATATACTAGTTTTTTTCTTCAAATGTCTCCTTTATAATTACTTCCCAGTTTGTTTTTCCTAGATACCTGCAATATCCAGTTATCTTCAAATTATAAATGTTCTTTGCTAAGTTTCTTTTTGGATCATATATGAACCTTGGTATTCTTGTTGTAATATAATGTCAAAGAAACATTCAACAAATTGTACTACAGAGTGTTCGATGCGTTATAAACTATTCTACCTATCAAGGGGAACTATGTGAATTTCCTGGCACCTTCTAAGTTAATTTTTCTGCATCATGCAACACAGTCACTTCTTTTTGTTTGCATTTTGTTATTTGCCTTGGTTCTTTTAATGATTTGACTGCTAAAGAATCTCACCCCCCCCTTGTTGACCAATATTACTCTGGGAAATAAAAGGTGAATTCTTGAAGTTTTGATGCTTCTGAGCTAAATTGATAACATTTATCCATCAAAATTGATCAATGACATCTAATATTGAAATTAGTTTTTATTTACATGTTTATAATATATCTCAATTAACCACATTGTTACCTGGATTTGTATTGCATGACTAGAACTAGGAAAGACATAAGTGCAATATATGAATACATCTTGGTTTCTTCAACTTTGATGCCAAATCTCCTTATTGTTGTTAGTGCTCTGATTGGTGCTTTCCTATTTCCCTCTCCTCTTTTTATAGCATTTCATCTTCTTACTGTGATTGACAAATGAAAATTTAAGCATAAGTCATAAGGAAAGAATTTTCCTACCTTGGCTAAATATGGACGATATCGAGTATAACAAGCCCTGCCTTAGTCGATATCACCAAACCTATGTTGGTATGGGTAGCACAAACTGATGTATTAGTAAGTCAAATGCTGAAATATAATGTATGAACATTTTGGGGGAAAAAATAATTTTTTTTGACTCACAAATTAGACTCAATTTTAAGCCTACAATGTGGGTTGAATATTGCATCAAAGTTCGATAAGGATTTCCTTTATGAATATGTTGTTTGTGACCAATGATTTTGATCTCATAATATGGAGTATAAAATCAGAAATAAAGCCGAGGTCCTAGCTATCATGAACAAAGTTTCTAACCTTCGTCGATCTTTAGACTTTCATAGAACTGAGTCTCTTCTGGCCAATTAAAAATTTCTAATTAAAGAATGGATTCCGCTTATTTTCAGCCAACTCAATTGTGCTTTAAATAAGGGATTTCCAAATAGGAGGTATAATATCTAAATTGACATTTTGATCCCTGGATTGCATCCAAGGAATTTCACTACATTCTTTTTATATACATCTTATGGGCAAGGTGGTCACTGAAAGCTCTATAAATTATGAATCTTACATGCCTGCTGTGCTGCCTCATGTCTTTTCTGTGTTCGTAATAGGGGGAACTTAACAGGACAGTTGCTGATTTGCTATATGAGCCAATAATGCTAGATGGTTATCAATGCATCTTCATGCAAGATTAGCGTTGTTTGGTCCATCAATTTCATTGATGTAGTTCGATTAATATATGTTGCTATCATCTTTTTGTTGTATATTTTTGCTCGAGAAGAATCTATGTGCTAGTTATTGTATTGGACTAATGTGATAACAAATTAAGAAGGTCCCTCATGCTGGAAAAATCCAAGCAAAGCCCCAGAAAAACCTTCCAATCTTACCTCTTGAACAATGTTCCAGTTGTTGCATTTGATTCTCTACAACAATTTTTTTAACAAGACATTTTTTCAGTGGTAGATTTGGGATTTTTCATGTAGCCTTCTATTATTTTTGTTAATGTTGAGAAAACCTCTTGTATGATTTTTGATAATGTTGAACAAATGTTAACTGATCCATCTGTTCTGAAATTTTGTCCGCTACTTTACTATCATGTAGAATGTATTTTACTACCTGTGTATTATTTGGTGTGCTGTCTATGAGATATGAACTGGACATGATACAGATGATGGAACTTTATACTTTGATGAAAAGCACATCGATGGTAGTGAATACAAGGGTCCTCTTGCAACAACAGCCTCAGTTGTGCGTGGTGCTACTGCTTTTGCGGCAATTGTTTCTGAGAAGCTAAATGTATGGTTAATAAACTCCAGAAGCTATAGTTCCTCATTAGCTGAGTGATATAGACATCTGTGTATTATCTTCGAAGCTGAATTTCCATGCAGATTCCTGGTGACAAACTGGTGGGTATAGCGAAGTTTCTTCTTAGCGTTGGAGTTCCTGGTAGCACCAAAGATTTATTCAATCAGATAGATTCACTATCACACATTGAAAACAACAGGTATTATAATAGACTATTTAAAAGCCTGTCCTTATATAACTGTTGTAGTAACTTGGAATATAAATTGATAACTTAAACTATACAGATTTCCCATTTTAAAGGCTAATGTTCTGTTGTACCTGAGCAACCCAATATTGCTCCCTTTTTATAATGCCAATGTTATTTTTATGACTGTTTTGGATGGTACTATACTTGATAGAAAATGTTATCATATCTGAAAGGAAAGATTCATCTACTTTTATACCATTAAGAATTGAAAATGTTAAGAGTTAATAATTATATATTATTGTTTGAATTATGCCATTAGGTGATTTTTAAGGTGTGTTTGCTTTGTGCAACTCTTTCCAAGTTCTCATTTTCACTTGCAAACTGTTCATTGCTCAATATATTTGACAATAACCTTTTTCTTGTTTTTGGAAAAGATCTAGTATCCTCTCTATAAAAAAATAAATTTTACTATATGAGGAACCAAAAAATGATGGTTATTTTTTGTATTTTTTTCATTTCATTTTTTTTTTGAAAGGAAAACGAAGTAATTGTTGAATCCTTCACATTGCCTAATGAATCTAGAAGAACAAATTATACTAAAAGATAAGATGAAGAATCAGGAACTTAGGAATCTTTCTAATAATTGAGAAATTTTCTTATAATGATTATATTAATACAAATCTTGATATGCATTTATTTATGGGCACTTAGTGATCTCAGCTTGTTATCCTCTTGATTTGGTTTCTTTGTCTACTATTTTCTACCAAATTGGGAGTTTTCTAAGTGTATACAGGAGACACATGTTGATATTAGGAGGAATATTGCATTGAGTAACAGTCATTATAAAGTACATGCTGCTTTGCCTTAGAGGCTAAAAGAGTACAACAGAGGGAACTATTTTTTTCTGTACTTAAGCATAAACATGTCCTTCAATACTCCCTCAAGAATCTTCTTGTCTGCTCCACTAATCCAAACTACAAAATATTAATTTAAATGCTTGTATATTTAACTGGCCGATGGACTTTAGCATTGTCCAATTTTTAGCATAGAGGATTTGTTAACTTACTATATCATTTCTGTTGTATCGATTTTGCCATAGCTGGTGCTCGTTCAATCTTGATTTCATCAGTTATCTTCATCACTACTAGTATCAGATTTCTAGGGCACAGTCAAGATATCCATCATTTCCTTATTATTTGGAGGCACGACCAATGATGGAGGCATCAATTTGTTTATGGTTGAGTTTATCTAGGTGGAGGAAAATGATGCAAATAAAAATATATATTGTTAAAATAAATTGATCCTAAAATAAATCAAATCGTTGTCTAAACTAATCTGTTAATGTCATTAATAGATGCATGCTCATTTGGTGCTAGAAAAATGTTTTTCTTCTACAAAACATGGAGGCTATGGCATGCTATTAGAGATGCATAACTGCTGCCAGCACCTGATTTTACACCATTTTATATTTGTAACATGGATACGAACTCAATCTTGCCTTAAAAATTTAAATATAATGTAAATTAATAGTCTCATAAAGGTCTAGAACACGAAGATTCTCGGTACATAAGGATTTGTTGTTCAAGAAAATGTTCGCCGTTTTATTACTCATCACACCAATATCAACGCTGAAGGCACTAACTGTTTGGTGTTGCCTTGGATATTTTCACTCGATGGGATTGTGTTACTTTGTTGCTGAGTTATAAGTCTAGTTTATTTGCTTATTTTGTCATGAAATAAAATTTTTAGCAAACAAAAGTAAATGTCTGATTTTTTTTTTGGTCTTTCATCTGTTATAATGATGCATATTCAGGTAGATTACATTTTTTATGTTCTGTGTATACAAGCAAGTAGTTCTGTGTCTTTAGTGATTAATTGGACACTATTTTGGTGCTACAGGATCTCTATTCCTCTTATTCTTTCACTTCCATCCACAGTATTGTCTTTAAGTTCAAAAGATCAGCTTAAGGTGATTGATTCTGTTGAACGATATTATTTTTGCAATTTATTTATTTTCTTTATTTCTGTGATGTGGTATTTAAAGATGTTATCATTATTCCCTTTTTCTGAACCTCCCTAGAAATTGTCTTAAGTTTAGTTAGATCCCCTCTATTTGGCCTTCTATAATGTTTGTTTTAAATTTCAAGGAATGGCAAGTCATGCTTGTCTAAACTGTCTATTTTGCTTTGCGTTTAGTTTTGTCATATATGTTGCTTCATAAGCTTCATGGTATCTCAAAAAGTATCTTGTAAGTTTCACTAATATTTTTTGGTGTAGGTATCATGACTATTAGGCATTCATTTGTCTTTGGCAATCCAAATACTGTTGCACATGTGCTAGATTGTATTGTAGCAATCTTGGGTTTTATGATTAGTTATTCATGATTGGAATGCCTAATGCATTTAAATTACCCAAACATAAACTTATGCTCTTGTCCATACTCTTAAGCTATGCACTATATCTTTTGTGCTTATTTCAGGTTGAGGTGACTACAGTATTGGGTTCAGCTGCACCTCCACTGACAGTGAATCTTGTACGAGCTTCCAGTTCTGATGTGAAGAACAACCCTATACTTGAAAACCAGGTTACATATTTTTCTTTGCTCTTTTTTTTAATTATACGAGGCCTGATATATCCATTCATAGTGGTGTGCTAAACTGAAATTTTAGCTAAATTCATACAATATCTTTATCTTGAAACTGTAGGAATTACAATTTGACACAGAAAACAACGTTCATTACTTGGACATCCTACCTCTGAAAATTGACATCGGAAAGTATACACTAGAATTTGAGGTAACCTCATATTAGTTTTTGCTAGGTATGAAGTTTCTTTTTATCATGTACCAATTAGATTTTCTGATTGTGCTGGTTGCAGATTTCACTTCATGACCCAGAGAATTCGAATACCTATGCCACTGGACGGCATGCTCACTCATTGATTTTTCTAACAGGATTGGTCAAAGTAGACAAGTCTCAAATTGGAATTTACGATACTGATAGCGAGTCTTCTGCAAGCATGTTAAAGTAACACCTTAATATCATAAAATATATGTTTAAATATGCTTTGTCTTTGGCACACTCTGGTTGACCTGCATTGTGGTTCAAACGTGCAATTCATTCATTTGTTAAGAACAATTTTCAACTTTGGGTTATTATTTCTTTTCTTTTTTATTTTATTTAGCTGATTTTCCATGTTAACAATAATTTTATAAGATGAGTTAGAATTGTGCAAGAACATTTGTACTAGTTTATGTTGAACTTTCTCTGAGTTTACTCCTGGATATGCATTTTGATATTTTTTTTACTCTCTTTTCTGGTGCACTATAGACAATTCATTTTTTGTTTCTACTGAATAGAACATATACTCTATTTATTTTTCTTTCCTTCAGATTAGATTTCTCCAAGGATGACAAAATTTCACTAGTGGCAAATCATCTTCAGAAGTTACGCCTAAGTTTCCAACTTTTCACGCCTCTTGGAAACACTATTAAGCCACATCAGGTCAGTTGACAGGGAAATATTATGTATTCATAAGAGAATAATTTTGTTTTATGTATATATAATGATAATAGTAATAATAATAACATGTGGCTAAACTTAATACTCATAACTTTATTAAACCGTAACTTTTATGACCCTCTTTTAGATGATATCCAAATCCAAAATTGAAATATACAATTTTTATATATGATTAGAGCTTTATTTATTGTGTTTTAGTCTGATTGGAAATATTTGGTAACAGGTGTTCTTAAAGCTGAGGCATGAAAGCAAAGTAGAGCATATCTTTGCATTGGAGAGTTCTTCCAGGCAGTATAAGATAATACTAGTCAGTTTGTTTCTTCTTGATACAGCTTGAACACTATTGACTCATAATTTTTTTTTTAATATGGCATGCCATTTTTTTAAGTTGCTGATAGTTTACATTATGCATCTTTTCTGAATTAATTGGTTGTTGATTTAAGTGTATACCGATTAAAGGGTGTGAACTTTGGATGATAAATTGCACGTTTGTTTATTGTTGGCTGAATAGAACAAAGTACTTGATCTTTATATACTGTTTGAAATCATTGTCTTAATAGAACAATGAAACTGGAAGCAATTTGATGGTACATTGTTTTTGGAAAGCTTCTTATAACCACAATTCTTGCAGGATTTTCTTGCACTTGTCGAAAAATTTTACTACCTCTCAGGTAGATATGACATTGAACTTGCAGTTGGAGATGCAGTTATGGTACAATATTCCTAATACTGAGTGATAACTTTATTGATTTAGCTTGTGTAAATCTTTTTGGTTGTTATACAGGAGAATTCATTCCTCCATGTCCTCGGATACATTGATTTGGACTTGCCAGAACCACCAGAGAAGGCATCGCGTCCTCCATCACTATCTGTTGACCCATACTCAAGATTTGGGCCAAAGCAGGAGATATCACACATATTCCGGGCCCCGGAAAAGAGACCACCAAAGGAGCTTTCTCTTGCATTTCTGGCTTTAACCCTTATACCACTTGGAGGGTTTGTGATAGGGGTGAGTTGTGATTTAATTGACAATATTATTTCACAAATACCACTTTCAGCATTTCCATTGCAAAAGATGCCAAGTAGACATTTTGGTTTATCAACAGCTTTAATTTCTGAAAAGATGGTTCAATTTTCCTTCAAATATGGAAGCTGTAATGTTACGGCTATAAGATTTTTGTTTGTTCAGGCGAGAGTGCTACTTGATGGATTTCATTTTTATGCTCGAACGAAAGCAACCTTCACAAGTCATTGTTCTGTTTCTCTTTACACATTGCTTTACTTGTAGACGCATCTGAATTGGATGTTTTAGCTGTTGCTGTTATTCACTTTTTATTTATCATTCCTATGATTATCAGTTATCAATATCTATTTTGGTGTCTGTGCAGTTGCTAACTTTGGGAGTAAATTTGAAGAGCTTCCCTTCCTCGTCTGTCCATGCCTTGTTCTCCCTACTCTTTCATGCGGGCATTGCTGCTATTCTACTGCTCTACGTCCTTTTCTGGTTGAAGGTGCTCTCTTTTTCCCCCCTTTCAGTTTTATTATGATCTGCATTTGTCAATCTCTAATTGTTAGCTGTCTTTCTGCAACAGTTGGATCTCTTCACAACTTTGAAGGTCCTTGGCCTTATTGGAGTTTTCCTCATCTTTGTGGGTCATAGGACTCTCTCCCACCTTGCTTCAACGTCGGCAGCGAAGGCGAAGACTAATTAATGGTAACGCAAGTGCTGAGAGCAACATCGTTAGTTAAGATGCCATACATAATTATGCACTTGAAATTATTTAGACATCACCATTGCTCTGGTAAACTGAAAATATGACAATTTTAGCTTTTGGATTACCAAGCAATCCGCAGGCTGACAGTTTTTTTATTTAGGAAATGGCAGTAAATTTTGTTTTATTATGGAATTATGCTTGCATACGGATCTGTGTTCCTTGAGTATAATTTCCTCGTCACTGATTGTATTTGTGTGTCTCAAATATTATATTATCATACTCAAATTAGTTGTTTGCTGAAATGCATAGTTGGATCTTATAGTCGTTGTATACATAGAATTAAAAAAACTATGAATGCTAATCACTAAGTGAGACAATTATGTATGCCATTAAGATTCCACTAACTTACATTTAGAGTATTGATGCAGATTGTTGTATTAGTAGGCCAAAATGGAGGACTAAATAAGAATGAATTGATGTATAAATAGGTAAATAAATATGTTCTTATTTATTTATTCAAGAAAAATAGGAGGAAGAATGAATCGTCTGTGCGACCTACTTAATAGCCAAGCTCGGGCAGCCCTGCCAACCTACCTGGTCTGTTGGCCTAGATGTGCTAAGATTGCCTAAACCGATTAGGCGCGGCCGAACTTTCTAGCTAGTTTGGTAGATTCACTTGGCTCGCTCAGATCATGTGGGCCATTCGACTTACTCAAATTAAGTCAACCGACTGGGTTGCTCCAATCAAATGAACAATTTGAATTGGATGAACCTATCAGTTGGATTGCATCTACTTAAATTTGTTTTTCCTAATCAAATATAAACACTAATCTGTCATAAATAGTTGTTTAGCAATTTTTTTTTTTAATTCTCTAACTATAGTCATCTATGAGTCATTGGAAACACATACTTTATTATTCTTTCTAAACTTGAATAAGAAAAGTTGTCAAGGAAAAAAAATGCAATTTGCATCTTTCTATATGATTATGGCATTCACTTATTCAATATTTTACCTTTTATGAATACAAAATTTATCTACAAGTTACAACTATTGTATTCTTTAATGATAATAAGTTATGACAAATAAAACTTAAATCCTTATAACAGTATAAATATTAAGACAGATGAATCTATTGATAGATATAAAGTTTAATTAGTATCAGGTAATATTTGTGTAAGTTTGACCTCAATAATGTACTGAATGATACTAGTAAGAAAGTCCATATGATACCACCGTAGGGATCGGATCCTAACATCTGCTTTTGAAAAATAACAAGAAACAAGAAACAAATTGTAATTTCTCAATCCAACACTAACATCGAATATTTGACTAAACATAAACATGTGTGAAAACTTATTTAACTTCACTCATTATAGTTGATATGAGAATGAGATATTAATAGTAATACAATTAATTTATATTTTTTTAATATGTTTATATTTTTCTTCAAGCAGAAAATAAAGTTATCAACCTCCCTTTTAAGCCGATCAAGACTATCAATAAAGAAGATGATCAATCCGTGAACTTCTGATGCGGTTGCATTCTATTCGGAGTCTAGATGAAAATGAATCGACTTTCTAATAGCCGTCAAAACTCTAGAATTTATCTTTTAATCATTTTTTTCATTTATTTTAAATTTTTTGAATTAATTTTCTTTTAAAAAAATTAGTTTAGATTTTATCTCCTATTTTTTTTTTAAAACTTAGTTTAGATTTCATTTTTTTAAGATTAGTTTTTTTTTGTTACGATTTTTTCTTATTTCTTAAGCTATCTAAACAAGAGTTAGTCTCTTGTAAAAATATATTAAATTTGATTTTGATTTTGATTTTGATTTGAATAAAATTTATTCGTTTAAATCTAGAGATAACTCCTCTTTGTTGATAAATCTTTTTTTTTATGTTTTTTTTATAATTTTTATTCAAATGTTATACCCGAAGATTTCTCTTCTGCACCGAATATCTTCACCGAGTCACACATGAAGGATTAAAGGGGGCGTGACAATAACTGCCCAACTGGTAGCAAATCATCATGAACAACAATTACTCTCTATATTATTATTATTATTTTACTTTCTAATTTGTTTGTTTCTCGTATTCTTATTCAGGAATATTGATACCAATATATATGTTTGTATACATTGCATGAATTATTTTCATAAATTTGGCCGATCTATATTTAACGATTATATTGTAATGATATATAAAATTTGGTATAACTGTTCCTCGTTTCTTAATTATATTTTCATATTGACAAAATAAAATTTTCACGAAATCATTTTTAATAATTAACATTGTCTCTCTTACAAGTTCTACTTTTAAAACCGGAGGCGTCTATCGGCCGGCCGGTGTCTATCAACGAGCCGCAGACGCCAGAAGATCGCTACCTCCACCGCCGATTCTCTCAGAAAAATTCCCGTTTGCCGCCGTGTAATGCTGTTGCTGGTGGAGGCTGAGCCGGTTGAGCGTCAAACAGAGCAGAGAGGTCGGTCATCCCCGGCGATGATTGCAGGTCCAGCACGGAGAAGGCAGACGGGGGCGTCGCCAGCGGGGGCGAAGTGGACGGCGAAGGCGAAGACATTACGGCCAAGTGAGCTTGTAAGTAAGCCAGCTCTGCTTGTAGGTTGCCCACCTAATCCAAAGAGCTTAACTGTTCTTAATGTCTTGTCGATATCATTAAAGTCGAAGAGAATCCTCTTTTTAAAGAGCTCGTCACCTGCTGTTGGAGGGCGAAGATGCGGGCGACGCAGCCGTAGACGGGGTCGCGGAGGCGGGCATGGGCCTCGAAGCAGACGCTGATGACGGCGTCGAGGCGCTTGTGGACGGGGACGTGGAGGAGCAGCTTGGAGACGTTGCTCGCGCCGAACACCTTGTGCACCGCCGCGAAGTGCGCCGTTCCCTGTTCCGAGTCGAAGTAAGGCGCGAAGATGCACCCGCTCACGCACTTCCTCCTCAGAAACTTGCAGGCCCCGCACGGCCCACCGCCCCCCAACGTTCGTCCTCCGCCGCCGCCGCCGCCGCCGCTGTCTCCGGCACTACTACTCATGTCACCGGCCGGCCACAGTACAAAACCTCCTCCTCCTCGTAGTCGTAGATGTGGGGAAAAAAGGATCGGAAGAAATTAAGGAAGATGATGATGAAGAAGTGAAATGAATTAATGGAGGATTTTGTCTTATTGGTGGAAGGTGGGTCGCATTGGAGTTACAATTTGATGCTTGTTTGCTTCCTCTATTTATGTCTTCAAAGCCACGCCAAGCAGCAGCCAAGCCAAGCTTCTTCTCTCAGTCTCTCTCTCTCTACACGCACATTTATTAGCAGATTGCGTGAAGCAAGAACATATGGAAATGAAATGGAAACACAATTCAATCTCGATCTTCTTTTTTTTGTTGCGCTTGCTTCCGTCACCGAATACATGAAGGAGCACACTGCGTGCTCTGTTCTAAGTCTGCTTCTCAATGAATCGGACATGAAGGTGCATGTCCGCGTCCATGTCTCTCTCTCTCGATCTCTATCTATCTGTGTGGTGGACGTACAGTTCTCACGGGATGAGCTGATGATTAATACATGAGATATTGTCATCATGAAATCTGGGAGGTCAAATTCTAGCTAGTAGCTAGGTTCCTGTCCTATCTTATGCATTAGTCACTGTTCGGACTAGCTAAACTAGTTCCCGTGATTTATCTCCTCCATATTAATTCTGAGACGAATTGACAAAAACGCTGGGAGCAAATATTTCGCTTTTTGCCATCATGTGCAGTGGACGCGTACAAGGCAAAGGCCGCAAGCTTCGATTTCCACTGCATGTCTACGTTAATGACCCTATTAAATGGCATATTCTGCTCCACGAACTAATTAATGCACGCACTACATAACTAAATATAAATATAAATATAAATATAAATATGCCTCCCCCAGATGAAAATGCAACTGAGAAGAAGGAGAATGATCTGACATGAGATGGCTACTGAGAACTGCAATTCTGTGCCGTCGTTCGTCACTGTACGCTTACTAGCTAGTTAACGGATAGGATTGCCGCAGATACAAAAGTACTGTCATCCTGCAGGGCCTTGGACGTCTGATCGCCCAGGCTCTGCTTCTAATTTACTACCATCTAGAATGCAATTTGCCCACCTGATACACAAATTAATTATATATTATGTAATACGAATTACTATCAGCTATTGACAGTTTTTTTAAAAAAAAAAAATTATATAAAAAAGGCATTTTAAGTTTTACGCACAAATCACGCTAAGATTTATGCGTGAAATGGACAGGGGACACTTCGCGTGCGTGATCAGGCGTGAAGGCGCACCTACTTGCACAGATCGATCATGCCAAATTTTATGCGCAACGTGAATAGCCTTTTTATGCGATCATGATTAACATATTTGATTCGGATAGAAGGTAAAATCCCATGTGAATAGGAGAAGTTCTTGAGCATTTTGATATTTATCATAAGTAAAAAAAAGTCCATCAACCGAAAATCAAGAGAATTTTTCATCAATCTGAAGCTAGGAGTCCTTCTCCGATCGAGATCCAGTAAGCCCATCCCCAATCGGGAGCATAATATTAATTGAGTTCAACACTAGTTACGATTCAAATACACTATGTCTGGTGATGAAACGGTGTTGATAAAATACCACTTCATTGTTGGTGACGGAATATAAGAGGCGGTATGAAATATATCCTACCTTTAGATATGATATAAAATGATAGGATGCTTTTTTTACCGACGTATGATGAATGTCTCATTAATTATTAATATACTGAAAGGAGAATATAAAAAAATCCTTCTAACAAAAAAAAACAAAGGAGGTAAGAATAAATTTTAGAAAAGATATCACTTCTTCGAGGTAGAAAGCTCTTTCGTTTTGATTGAGAAAAGAAATAAGGTCAAGTGGATCACTCCTCCGAGAGATGACAGCTTCCTTTAAAATAAATAAAAGATTGATCAACGAAGTCCTTTAGTTCGCCAATAACTCCTCTGTTAGTTCTCATATAGGAATAACTTTGCATTGCGTGCTTATGCTATAACCTTTTTTTAAAAAAAAA
>JBBUKS010000029.1:524664-535692 GCA_038050645.1 Hedychium gardnerianum
GTACTTTAAATAGTTTTTGTATTTCTATTTATAAGATCTGGACTCGAGACAGAGCGTTGGACCTGAGAATATTTAGCACGATCTACTTTTGAAATAGATATTTCTTTTCTTGTCTCTTTTAGTACATTGACCTTAGTGCATGAGTTTTGATTACCTTGTCTCTATTCTTATCATTTTCTTGAATTTGATACTTGGTTGCTTGATCTTTGAGTTAATCAATTTGATATTCATGCAGTCTCATTTTGATTATCCATGATTTATAATGGTACACACGTGTATGGTGTGTATCGTAAATAGTTGCACGCATGTGTGTGGTGTGTACTGTATGTAGTTTTACACATGCATATGATGTGTGTCTTAGGTAGTTTACAGTGTGTGATGTGATTATATACATTGCATGAATATGTATATACTGTGGTTATATTATTATGTGATGTTTAACATATTTGTGTGATACTTGTGTATTGTTTTGTTGTATGCATCTTGTCTATGACTTAGTCATGTCTCTTCCATATAGTGATTGTTATACCCTGAGTTGCCCATGAGACTCATTCGTGGTAGAGTGTTTCTCCCGTAGCCCGTAGCTAGATAGCTACCTCCTATCTGCCCATGAGACTCATTCGTGGTAGGGCGTTTCTCTTGCAAACAGGGACCATGGCATTTTGGATTGCCCATGAGACTCATTCGTGGTAGAGCGTTTCTCCCACAGTCCATAGCTAGATAGCTAGGTATCTTGGTCATTTGTATTTCTTGTGATAGAGCGATTGCTCACTTGTATAATGATTTATTGCTGATACTTGAACTTGTACATGTTTATGATGTGCAGTACTCATGTTGACCATTACCTATCGATGCTCATTATATTATACATAACTAGGCAGAATCATATATAGGTAGTTGATACATGTGTTTATTCTCAGTTGATAGAGATTTCCTTTGAGACTGTATAATTTTTTGATCTCCTTACTATTAGTTGTCATGCACTATCTTCTTATAACCGCGAAGTCATTTGGACTCACTACCCTATTGTGTTTAATTTTCTCATATATCATATAGATGATATGTTGTGTGGAGGTCTTGTCCGCCGGTCCCATGTCATGTCAAAGTTTTTTCTGTTTTACTTCTTATTGTATTTTCATTGCACTTTAATTTCTGGGCTTATTTTGTAATAAGTGGACACATGTGTGGATTTTGGATTTCATTTGATACTTTATCTTGATCATTTTGTTTGTTATGTTAAGTCATGCACATAGTCTATGCTATTTACATTTGAGTGGATTTGTTATGTCTTTATACTTGTCATTTGAATATTATTGTTTTGCGTGGGTTTTAGCTTGTACCAGCTATGTGAGCTTGTATCGTGTTATATCTACAATTGTCACAAGGGATACCATCCCTTACGTCGGACAAGCATAACTCTGGGGCGCGATAGCATACCTGCAAAATGTTAAGAACTGTCCTTATGACATCTTGATCTTTCAGGAAATCTACACTGTGGCTAACTTGCCCAATGATTTCAAACCGATATATATTAATCAAACAAGCTCTCTATACTCACCTATAACTCTCCAAAAGCTGAGTGAGTGCAAAATAGCTCCAAAATTAGATAAAAGATTAAATCATCAAAGGAATTAGTCACTTCTAACATTGCTAAAAAGGGGCGAATGAAAACAAGGGGTGTTGTTTAAAATTCAACAACGCGAGGCGGTTGATCCTTCCTGGTGAGGCAGAGGCAACTCGTTACCTGGCGAGGCGGCGGTCACCTCGTGTGCAACCGCTCGTGAGCCGGCCGCACGCAAAGCGGCCTCTCGTTGCCTGGCGAGGCAGCGATCGCCTCGCATGCAGTCGCCCCTCGTTGCCTTGCCGATCGGCGCTCACTGCCTCCTCGTCAAGCGAGCAGAGATTTCACTGTGAAGAGGGAAGGAGCAACAGAGGATACGGAGCAGCGATAATGACATTTATAAAATGTATCATGGGATCTAATCTAATATTTTATTTTTGAAATTAAAAAAGTGTCATAAAAAAATTATCATAATAGGCACATCAAAGCATAAAGCATAAGATGAACCTAACTTGAGCCCTTTGCGAGCCACATTAAAACAACTTAGTATATAACTTGACCACAAGTATAGTTATAATTCTATTTATAATTCTATTTATAACTATAATTAGTAAATTAAGAATTAATGTATCCAATTAAATAATGAATGATCCTGACATTAATGATTTATTTATGCAATATAAATTTAAGGGTTCAAACCATTTTTGCTCAAAATGGTTGTGAGATTATTAAAAAAGTTTGAAAATTTTTTGCTATTATTTTTTAAATTAAATTAGTGAGATTAATTGGATAAGATCCCCTGATTAGAAAATTAAAGTCTAGTTAAAAGTTACTTAACAATTTAAAGATTGAATTCAAGAGGTTAAAAATAAGACGCCTAATTAAAATGAGATCTTTAAAAGAATATGACTTGAGCTATTTTAATTTGTTGTTGGACGAAAAAACCTATCCACCTCTCTCTCGCTTGTTGCCGCTATTGATGACACCATCACGGTGTTGTCGCTTCAAGCTCTTCTAATGTCGACCATCTACTCTCCCACCGCAACACACGCTAGCAGCTCCGTCCTACATCATGAAGATTGTGCTGCATGGACAAAATAAAGGATGTATTGCTCAATGCATCTCCATGAGATAAGACAATTAAATCAATTTGCTATTTCTTTGTTTTGGATCTTTGGTTTGATCGCATTGCCTTCCGTTATGACAATCCCACCAATACCTAAGTCATATTTGTTGATGGATGAAGTCTCAAATTGTAGCACAACTTGAATGCATAAAGGTCCTAGCTTGGAAACACTATAGCAGTCTCAAAACACTATTGATAGTTGGTTAGAATTGTTAGTAGTCGTCCAGAATAATGTAGCGATCGATTGAAAATACAATAGCAGCTAACTAAAAGTTGTTCGATGGACAAAAGAAGACTATATTTGAGTTTGACTGGAATCGTGTCTAGTTGATTAAAGAAGAGTTGATTATGGAAGACTTGTTTCTAGGTAAAAAAGAGGTTTCATTTAAGCTCTAATTGATTAGTTGGTTTGTTGAGCCAACTAAAAGGATGCTATTCAAACGACTAGATTCTATTCGATTGGAATGTTATCGTTGGAGTTTGATGCTCAAACTTGGATTATCTAGTCGATTGAACCTTGCTTCTAGTCATCCGAAGGGGTCTAAAAAGTGAACATTGTTTTAGCACTCGAGACTCACATTTAAACGTTTGTTTTCCTATGCTCACATATAACAAGTGCCTAAAAAAATCTAAGAGCTTTGACTAAGGTTGACTCAAACTCTCTTCTAATGATTCACTTTTTCCTTGTGTTAGTTCATTCTCATCGAAGAGATGATGACACTGTTATGAGAGAAACCCAATTAGGGTTTAACTCGAGGAAGATTTTATAAGGACTCAGCCTTGGATCCAATCTATAAAAATTTATCTCATTGCCTCCTATTTAAGAGATCAATAGAATCCTTGGCCTTAGATCCAATCTATAAAAATTTATCTCATTGCCTCACATTTAAGAGATTACTAGAATCCTTGAAGAATGATGCACTAAATATATTAAGTCGTGGAGTGAAAGTTAGGTTTTCAAACCACATTGCATACTTAGGTTAGTTTTCTTCCTACTACACATTTTAACACAAATATTTTTGTGCAAAGAAATTACATCACTTCTTTGCTCTCTACCTAGCATGAATGCTCCAACAATGCCGATAGTATTTTTCACTAAATTCTTCCTTTACTAATATCTTTTTATCCATCTTTATCATCATCATTATTATTGAATATCACAATTCAGTATTTTGAATAAAAACTATGATCTCAATTCTTCATCAAACTCAACAATAAGGTAAGTGATGCAAGATTTAATGATGTAGTAAAAAACCGAATACTCCCTGCCATAGAAGAGACCACAGCTTTAATGGGCAAACGCAAAGCCAAACTTTAAGTTGGTTTCTACAAATACACAAAACAACAAGAGTATTATTATGTCAACTTTATGGGAAGACTATAATTCCCACTTGTGATCACCCTTGCATGTCAAATTTATGTGTGTTTTTTATATATATAAATTTACATTTTTCTCAAATTGTCCAATCTTGCTTGCAAGTCATCATCTATTCCACCTTCACTTGCAGCAGTGGCTTCAACTTGAGCAACCTTTTTGTTTGCCTCAGCACTTGGGACTGCAGTTGAAGGTGCCTTGACCAGCTGCAAACAAAGAACAGATCAAGAATGCTTAATTCTAAACATACAGAAGATGAATTCAGCATCTATAGGTTAAAGATCATGGTAGAGGAGACATTTTGGATGTACCTCTGAATTAATGTCGATTCCAATTTCATCGAGCACTTGGCTCACTAATTCTTCGGTTTCTTCCTCCTCCTCGTCTCCTTCCAAAGCATCATCAATGGCATCCCCCATGACCTCGCTCACCATTTCCATTTTCTCATTTTGCATCTCAAATTCTTGCATTATCCTCTGTAGTGCAGGAAGGTTCATCTGCTTGTTCATCTGTCCCATAGCCTTTGTAACACCTTTCATTGCTTCCCCCATTGCTTGTGTCGACTTCAGTGTCTGCAAAACCATAGCGAACCGTAATTATGCTAGTTTACTAAACTCAGAAGTAAGCTTGTCTACCCCTAGTGCAAAATGTGTTACAAAATTTTGCAAGGAATTAAAATGTCACATTAGATAATGAGTACCAGAAGGAATTTTTTATTGATCCTCAACAAAGGCCAACTGATAGGCACTCTTGAGTGAAGATATCCAAAGATTGCCAATGTCATTGCGCTAATCCATTCCATACTTAATAAGAATATTTGTTGTTTGATTGTGGAGCTTTTGCACACACTCAATTATATTGGTAATTGGAATGTGACACCTAGGTTTAGCTAACAATGCCTGATTTGTGTCATGGTTAAAAAAGGCTAAATGCATGGAACACATGGCAAAGAAGTGTATCTCCCATTCATCAATCTAACAAGGAGCACGCAAGATTACCATCTTCCCAATGAACTTAAATTCCTACAGCAAAGATGTCCTTTATTTTGAATATACCGCACCAAACAAATGACCACAATTTACTGGGAGAAGAGGAACTTCAGTGCCAACCATTTAGCTGCTAAGATTTTAACCAAGATTGTTCAAGAGAAGCATCATGATTAAGAATTATGATTTCCGTTGGATTCCACTTAGTTGCTAAGCTACAGAGACAACAGTCTTTTTAAATAAATACATATCTAAATCTGCTTTTAAAATTTCAAGAACTGCAACCTCCCTCAGTGTGCAACTAGTAATTAACTTAAAACTATGAAAATGTATATGAATGCACACAAAGCAACTTTTCAATTTCAATCATTAATCATTATCTGAATCCAACTACATACTAAGAGTTACGTACACGACTTGACTATCCAGTTTGTTGCCAAATGTTTAAGTTTCAATAACAGTGGCCAACTGAAGACAATCGTCTTCTATGTCATCCAACATTATGCCATCAAGAGAAACAACTATTAGTGAAGACTCACTTGCATCCCACAATACAATTTCCCAGAAGATGGTAAACCATCTCCCAAGTGTGACTGGAGTGTGAAAAGGTTTCATCTCATCAATCATGGTCTATTGCCAACTCAAATCAAAAAGGGAAAGTGGAATAATTGAGTGACAGTGAAGCTTTAGATAAATAGAAAGAAAGTAATTGTGAGGTAAAATATACTTTTATAAAAACAAAAATCGAAGGCATAAATTACAGGCAGGAACCAAGATCAAGATGATAATAGACCACGAAAGGGATGTAGAATCTCATGAAAGTCCTAGAATATGCTCAGGAGGGTCCTTCAGCTATACACTCGTAGTGGTTCGTTGAGGGTGTGGATGGTTATGGTAGGATGTGGTGGAATGAACAATGGAATAGGAAAAGGAAGCACCTTTTACACCAACTTCCAAAGAGAGGTTGAAAGGTTACAGAGTCAACTCCAAGAATGTCATATCAATAAAGACAAGTTCACAATGTGACTCCAAAGAATAGCAAAGATGGTCCTTTTGGAGATAAAAATAGTCAGGAAAAACACATTTGATAAACTTGAGACAAATTGTACTGTCTAACAAACATGGTTTAAACACATTTGATAACCCATCAAACTGTACCAGCTTAAAAACTATGGTTTTTTGTAATAACCATTGTGGGGCCAAAAAAGCCTAGAAAACCAACAATATAAGGCAACTGGAAAGTATTTAATGAATCTGACATTTTGAATTAAGGGGATCTTGTTAGTCCACAACGTTGGAAGAAAGAGAGTAGTTATTTAGTATTTGACTGTTTATAAACAACACGGGGGCTGTGAGAAGTTGTTCACTGTAGGAAGCTACTCAAAGATGAAGTTAGTCCACAACGTTGGAAGAAAGAGTAGTTATTTAGTATTTTACTGTTTTTGACAATGTTTTGTTGTTCAAAAGGAACAACAAGGGGGGCTGTGAGAAGTTGTTCACTGTAGGAAGCTACTCAAAGATGGAAGCAATATGTTGTTTACTGTTTAAATTAGGGAAAGAGCAGCAGCAAAGGGTCCAACACATCAAAAGGAGCAGCAGCAATCGCCCTATGACTCTCAACAAAAATAAGCAATAGCAAGGGTCCAATCTTCCTTGTTGCAATAGGTGGCTAGAGGAGTCTTGCATAAAGGAATCACCAAGAGGTCGCTTAAAGGAGGCCTCACATGCAGAAAAATGCTCATGTGCAGATGTCAACAAAGATGATCACAAGCACGATCTGGTGTCACAAGGCTGTGGATAGGCATGGCAGTCATGAGTCAAGTCCTATAGTAATCGAGTGCATGCAGGAAGGGTGTAGCTTGTGCGCATCATGGTGTCACACAGATCTGGCAATCATGCGTCTGCAAGCATTGCACAAGGACGGACACGAACTCAAGATTTAGTTGGTGTGTGGAAATAGTCCTCACCAAGAACTGTAAGAGATTGACGGCTCTGATTCTAATACCACAACATGATTAATGGGAATTTCTTACACTAGTTAATCCCCTCAACCCATAATTTTATTCATTATCTTTACAATTTACACCAAAATGAAATATTACATTGAAGTGGCTAGCTATTTACAATTAGGTCTTTAAAAACTTTCTATATATCTTCAATTAAGTCAAAATACATGTTTATTCTAAGAGTTTTATATATATCTTCAATTAAGTTGAAATGAATGTTTATTCAAGTAATATTTGGAATTGGGTCTAATGACTTGAATTGGGTTCGATAGGGTTAAAATGTGCTCCACGGTGGAGATAAAGTTTTATTTAGTTTTGATTGTGGGCTCAATAAGGCTCAATCTGGGCTTCTAGTTTGCATTAAATCATTGTTTTTTCATTGAACTGGATTCAACTATGAACAGATAAACTATCCAAGAAACAAGACAAGGGAAGGATCCTGATGAACAACTCCCCTCTTCATCTTCTTTTGCATCTTCGTCTTCTTTTGCATCTGAATGAGATCAAAAGGGTGCAAGAGAGATCACACAATCACATAACGAGTGACAAAGAACATAGCAATCAAATTGCTTGAGCTGCAGTGATAAAGTGGCACAACTAGAAGAAAGATAACTAACAAAAAGTATTGACATGTTGAATAGACCAGAGCATAATAAGGGTAAAGAAAGAGAGCAGGAGAGATTGAGACAACATGGAAGAATATTTGTTATCTCACTCTTCCTAAGGAGTAGAGTCCGTAACAATCACTACAAACTAAGACAAAGGATTTTAATGTCTGATCAAATGATACATGATCAGCATCAAGTGACACCACTAAAACAAATATTTTTTGAGTATTGACCTAGTTTCGAATTTAGTCCATGGTCAAAATAATACATTTTGTTAATATTAACCTGCATGGAATGAGATTTAGAAACATGCAATGAATGATTACTATAAATATTTTTAATCAATATTATTGTTTTATATTGCTTCGAATTCTATGTTTAATTACAAAACTAATAATACAACCCAACTTTTTTAATTAGTACATTTTTGATAAAATTAAATTCAGGCAAAAAAAAAATGATATTTCTTTAATTTAGTGTTATTTAAATTTAGTATCATATTTATATATCCAATTTATTCTACTATATATCTATACATTTTTAATGTACGGGGTATTTTACCAGTATTGTATACACAATTCAGTATCCAGTGAAGATTAAAATACTTATATGGAAAGGAATTCAGTATCTTCCACTTAATTGTTATTGTTCTGGGACTTCTCTGAAGATTTTTACATACCCAAATAGTGCCAAATAATAAATGGAGATTATTCATAGCATTTTCCTCATCATGAGAAGTAATCGTGCTTAACTGAATGAATAGGTGGCAACAAAATTCAAAAGTTAAGTTACCTGAATTCTCAGTGATACACCTTGAAGTTGTGATTTAAGTGCATAAAACTTTGTGATCTGATGCCTTGTTCGAATAAGGTCCTTTGCCATGACCTTAACTGCTGCCTGTTATCCAACAAAGAGAAGCTATATCGCAAGTCTCATACAGAAACAATATGAATAATTTAAAACAATCATGTATCAGGAATAGACAATAAACACAGATAACAAATATAAGGTAGGAAGCAGTAACAGTGAAAAATAACAAAAAAAATGTTGGCACAATTCACAGGGAAAAACCAAAATCAAAGGCTCAAAGTGTGAAGCACATTGAACCCATCTTATCAAAATCAGACTATTCTTTTTCATCTTTCATATGAAGTGAGATCCATGCAGATCAAGGGGAAATAGGCATATTGTTAACCAACATTTTAAGAGCCATTTTAGTATCAGTAAAGTTGTGTTTCACCATCCTAAATCCTGACATGCTAGCCTAGTCACTTGATGTAGTCGGTCTCTAGAGTTGAGAAAGAGTTCGGCTCATATCTAACAAAAAAATAATTCAAACTATTCCAAAAGAACTTCACTATTCATCCAGCTCCTTTCTACTACATCTGCTAGGAATATTTTGGATGTTCAACCTACTTCTAGGCATCCCATAGGTATGAATTCTTAAAATCTCAAAACAAACACTGTACGTGAATAAAAGTCATAGCAAGCCCCCCACCAAAATATATAGAGATAACACTGCTTAGAAGAAAAAAAAAACAGCTTGATATTAGTTTTAATTTTCCACATTTTTCAAGTTTCTTAATTATGTTTCTTTTTTATTTTTTTTTATAGTGACATAAGGCAGAAGGGGAGAAAAATGTCTGATCAATATCTTTAATTTTCAATAATACTTAAAAGGTTAATCCAATCATTCGAGCAAAATATTTATTGACTCTAGAATAATCAAAGGGGAGATGAATCTGACTGAAGCTAGTTTATACGGTCTTGACAAAGGCAAAATACAGCATTCTCACAAGAAGATGAAGACCAATTAGAAGAGTAGGACAAATGAAGAGACAAGTAAGAACTTGGGGAAGCAACAATTTAAAGTTTTCATATTAATATTATGTATATGGGTAGTATCACATGTAATATGCATGCAATTAGAGCTTAGACCTTGTACAATGCATCTAACGCATGCTTTGTGGGTGAGCCCATGCATTGTGAAAGGGGAACATCAGTGCACAATGAATAGTGAATGGGTAGCAATGGTAACCCATATATATCCGGAGCACACACATATATATAGAAATAGTGGAAAGAAGAAAAATACCTAGCCATTTTTGTTTTCCAGAGATAAGAGTCCCGTCTTACAAAGATTTCAGAGAGGTTGTAAGGTAAATTCCCTCTTTAAAAAAAATCACACAATAAAACAAAAGAAAGAAGAAGCTTGTTGGTTTCTCTGACTGATCCTGACATTGTTAGGATATAGCAAGTATCTTGGAGAAAAAAAAACCACCTAAAGAGTCAATGGGTTATTACCGAGCATAATCAGATAATGAGCCTAGGGTACAAATAGGGAAAAGCTTAGACAAAATTCATTAGGCTCCATTCAATCCAACTTGAAAATAAAATATATTTTCTTCAACATGAATCTAGAGACATGTCAAGCCTATGATTTTAAAGTTGGTTACTCCTTGAACTTTTTCTAGTTTGTTACTTTTTTAAGGGACAAACAGCCATAACTAGAATCACTACAACCAACCACTTCAACTTGATGACCTGTGAAAACTCATTTTAAGCAATTGAGATTAAATAAAAAATAAATTAACATAAAGTGTTACAACTTACAAACATGGATTGTAGTTTGCTAGAAGAAATTGATAAGGATTGATGACCCAGCTAGAACTGGGTGAATAAACAGCATTTACAAATATCTCACACAAATCACAAACTCAAGTAAATTGGTGAGCAATTTTGTGGGCGTGTGTGATCAATATATCAAAGTGTGAAATAATATAGCAGAAATAAGCAATAAGTCATGATGCTAACACAAAAAATAATGTGGTTCAAGGATTCACTCCCACACCTATGGCCCTCAGTTCGGTGTGTCACCCCGAATAGAATTCACTATCGCATTTCTTAACCAAGGTAATAAAGCAAGCCTATACAAATTTAGCATAAGACCTCACACCGAGGATAAACCCTCATGAACTAAAAAGCTCAACCCAAACTAATCAGATTTCAAATCCGAGGATGAAACATAGTCCAAACAAATGGGATTTCAACTAAGGATGAAGCCTCATGAGGATGAAAGCTTAACCTAACAAAGGAATTTCCAAAATTCCTTACCTCTAACCAAAATAAATAAAAAACTAACTCCTAAGTGAATGAGATATTACTAAGAAAGCTTCAAACACAAAGATGAATCCTTAATTTAACCTTCCAAAGCACTTGGTGATCCTTTGGCACTCTAACAATGATAGAAGAGTAATAGAAGTATTTACAACAATATAAGCTATCAGAAAAACTTACATCCTATTGCCGGAGATGTCCTGTCGCTGCCTTGTCCCAAAACTCGGAAAGTCGCATCGAGGAAAACAA
>JBBUKS010000029.1:538710-549150 GCA_038050645.1 Hedychium gardnerianum
CAATAACCTAAGAATTTAATTAAAACAATACTATATATATATTAAAAATATTTTCATTTAGTGTGTTAGGTCGAATGTGTGTTTAAAAATCACTGATAAAAAATTAGTGTGTAAAAAAAATATTTGAGGTGATGAACATGATCATGAGAACTACACAAGCGTATAGAAACCGGTTTCATGTGGATCAGAGCTCTCTAGGTCATTCAACGAATTTTCGAAGATTTTTTTCTTTTTTATAAATTAGGGTAACTCTGCGACGAATTCTAGAATTCGTCGCAGATTCTGCAACGAATCCAAGATTCATCGCAGAACTATCCTAATTTACAAAAAAGAAAAAAATCTTCGAAAATTCGTTGAATCACCTAGTGAGCTCGAAATCACATGAACTCGGTTTATGTGCGCTCGTGTAGTTCTCATGATCATGTTTATCACCTCAATTTTTTTTTATCCACTAATTTTTTATCAATATTCAATTAACTATATTGAATTCAATAACCTAAGCAAATAATTAAAACAATACTATATATATATATATATATATATTAAAAATAGTTTCATTTAGTGTGTTAGGTCGAATGCGTGTTTAAAACTCACTGATAAAAATTTAATGGGTAAAAAAAATTTGAGGTGGTGAACATGATCATGAAAACTACACGAGCGCAAAGGAACCGGTTTCATGTGAATCAGAGCTCTCTAGGTCATTCAACGAATTTTTGAAGATTTTTTTTTTTGTAAATTAGGGCAATTCTGCGACGAAATTTGGAATTCGTCACAGATTCTGCGACGAATTTTGGAATTTGTCACAGATTCTGCAATGAATCCATGATTCGTCACAGAATTGCCCTAATTTACAAAAAAGAAAAAAATCTTCGGAAATTCGTTGAATGACCTAGATGGCTCGGAATCACATGGAATCAGTTTTTATGCACTCGTGTAGTTCTCATTATCATGTTCATCACCTCAAATATTTTTTTTATTCACTAGTTTTTTTTATTCACTAGTTTTTTTTATTAATATTCAATTAACTATATTGAATTCAATAACCTAAGCATTTAATTAATACAATACTATATATATATATTAAAAATAGTTCCATTTAGTGTGGTAGGTCGAATGTGTGTTAAAAAATCATTGATAAAAATTTAATAGATAAAAAATATATTTGAGATGATGAACATGATCATGAGAACTACACGAGCGTACAGAAATCAATTTCATGTGATTCAGAGCTCTCTAGGTCATTCAACGAATTTTCGAAGATTTTTTTTTCTTTTTTGTGAATTAGGACAATTCTGCGATGAATTCTGGAATTTATCGCAGATTCTACGATGAATCCATGATTCGTCGTAGAATTGCCCTAATTTACAAAAAAGAAAAAAATCTTCGAAAATTCGTTGAATAACCTAGAGAGCTCGGAATCACATGAAATCGGTTTCTATGCGCTCGTGTAGTTCTCATGATCATGTTCATCACCTCAAATATTTTTTTTATTCACTAATTTTTATCAATATTCAATTAACTATATTGAATTCAATAACCTAAGATATTGAATTCAATAACCTAAGAATTTAATTAAAACAATACTATATATATATTAAAAATATTTTCATTTAGTGTGTTAGGTCAAATGCGTGTTAAAAAATCACTGATAAAAATTTAATGGGTAAATATTTGAGGTGATAAACATGATCATGAGAATTACACGAGTGCACAGAAACTGATTTCATATGATTCAGAGCTCTCTAGGTCATTTAACGAATTTCCGAAGATGTTTTTCTTTTTTATAAATTTGGGAAATTCTGCCACGAATCCATGATTTGTCGCAGAATTGCCCTAATTTACACCCAAAAAAATCTTTGAAAACTTGTTGAATGACCTAGAGAGCTTGGAATCACATGAAATCGATTTCTATGTGCTCGTGTAGTTCTCATGATCATGTTCATCACCTCAAATATTTTTTTATCCACTAATTTTTTATCAATATTCAATTAATTATATTGAATTCAATAACCTAAGAATTTAATTAAAACAATGCTATATATATATTAAAAATATTTTCATTTAGTGTGTTAGGTCGAATGCGTGTTTAAAATCCACTGATAAAAAATTAGTGGGTAATAAAAATATTTGAGGTAATAAACATGATCATGAGAACTACACAAGCGCATGGGAACCGGTTTCATGTGAATCGGAGCTCTCTAAGTCATTCAACGAATTTCCGAAGATTTTTTCCTTTTTTGTAAATTAGGGCAATTCTGTGACGAATTCCAGAATTCATCACAGATTCTACTACGAATTGCAGAATTCATCACAGATTCTGCGATGAATCCAAGATTCGTCGCAGAATTGCCCTAATTTATAAAAAAGGAAAAAATCTTCGGAAATTCGTTGAATCGCCTAGAGAGCTCGGAATCACATGAAATTAGTTTTTATGCGCTCGTGTAGTTCTCATGATCATGTTCATTACCTCAAATATTTTTTTTATCCACTATTTTTTATCAATATTCAATTAACTATATTAAATTCAATAACCTAAGTATTTAAATAAAATAATACTATATATATATTAAAAATAGTTTCATTTAGTGTGTTAGGTTGAATGCATGTTAAAAAGTCACTGATAAAAATTTAATGGGTAAAAAAATATTTGAGGTGATGAACATGATCGTAAGAACTATACAAGAGCATAGGAACCAGTTTCATATGAATTGGAGCTCTCTAGGTCATTTAACGAAATTTCGAAGATTTTTCTTTTTTTGTAAATTAGGGAAATTCTGTGACGAATCCATGATTCGTTGCAGAATTGCCCTAATTTACAAAAAAAGAAAAAAAACTTCAGAAATTCGTTGAATGACCTAGAGAGCTCGGAATCACATGAAATTAGTTTTTGTGCGCTCATGTAGTTCTCATGATCATATTCATCACCTCAAATATTTTTTTTATCCACTAATTTTTATCAGTGATTTTTTAATATGCATTCGACCTAACACACTAAATGAAACTATTTTTAATATATATATATATATATATAGTATTGTTTTAATTAAATTCTTAGGTTATTGAATTCAATATAGTTAATTGAATACTGATAAAAAATTAGTGGATAAAAAAAATATTTGAGGTGATGAACATGATCATGAGAACTACACGAGCGTATAGAAATCGATTTCATGTGATTTCGAGCTCTCTAGGTCTTTAACGAATTTCCGAAGATTTTTCCTTTATATAAATTAGGGAAATTCTGCGACAAATCTTGGATTCGTCGCAGATTCTGCAAGGAATCTTGGATTCGTTGCAAATTTTACGACGAATCCTAGAATTCGTCGTATATTCGGCGACGAATAAGTAATTCGTCACAGATTCGGCGACAAATTTCAACAAATTATGCGACGAATATTTATTTGTTGCTAATTAGCGACGAAATTATTTCGTTGTTAATTTACGATAATTTAATTTTTTGTCGTAAAATTTGTTGCAAATTTGGGACGAAAATATTTGGTCGCAAAAATTTGTCCCTAAATCCTTGTTTTTTTTAAGTGAAAGAGGGAAAAACAAAACAAAACAAAAGTATTAATTGACTTTTTTTACAAATAAGCCCACTACTTTTCATAAAATATAAACTAGTCCCTAAAAACAAATACTATAACACCTTTGGTTTGGATCAGGATTACTAAAGAAATTACTGTGCCAATTAATTTTTAAACACAATTAGGATGCAAGCTTGCATGACTGATATATGCAACTGCATTGTTCATGAGAAGCAGTAAATGCTGGAAATGAAATGAAATCAATGCCTAGACTGAGCTTCTTGTCAAGCGAGATGACAAGTAAAAAGCTGATCATGTCAAATTGTCGTTAAAAGGCAGTTTTGTTGAAAGAACGATGACTTTTAGCTTACATGCTCATTTTGGTCTTGGTCGAGAAGGTCTTTTGCTATATATCTCTTTTTATTGAAAGTAGATTGAAGATTTTTTTTTTCAACTTTTAATGTTATGGGTTCAATGTACCAACGATTTGAGAATTCATAAATGTTATGCTTTAAATGGATGGTCAATTATTTGTTATGAGAGGATTGAAGGTGTCTTAAACTTGGAGATGTCTTAAAACCAAAGAAATTAAAAGAAGTTAACTGACATTAAGTTTATTGATAAACCAATAGATATATATCACTATCTTATCTTTGAAGTTATAGTATATCATTATTATATTTGTCTTTAAATTATTGTACTTCAAAGATAGATGAAGTTTGATAACTTTAATGATTTGAACTTATTGGATTAATTAAAAAGTACCACATGTCCTTAAAACAAGTCATCCATGCTCGTTAACAAATTAAACATAAGAATTCAATTCATCTAAATTTAGAGATGATCCAATGCACATTAGATAACATATACATCGTCCTTGCAAAATTATTTAGACAAAGTTTTAAATGATAACACATGGATGCAAATTGTACATGAACTTGCATATGCATAAAATAAATTTACCGTGGATAATTTTGTGACCACATGAATTCCTTCTCTAAGCTATAGTTCCTAGAGTTTTCTTGATTGATTTGGTTCACCAATTCTGAGGAAGAGTGACGTGAAAGAGTAAGTAAGTCCTCATTGCCTTCTGGATTATGAAGTCCTCTCTTTTTCATTCTTGTCTTTCTTATGCCTTGCAATCTATACTCAACTTCCTTCATTGTAGGCCTTTCCACACCTTTCAAATCAAGACATTTTTTTATCAAGCTACTTATTTCAAGAAGCTCTTGCTCTGTTTCTTCTTGCAAAATATGATCTTCTATGAGATCAAAGAGCTTCTTCTCTCTTGTTGTTTGAAGGAAATTCATCGCTAGGCTTTGTTGTGGCTCAGTATTGGTTGAGTAAATGGGTTTCTTTCCCGTTAAAAGCTCAAGAAGAATAACTCCAAAGCTATAGACATCACTCTTTTCTGTTAAATGACCAGTTTGATAATACTCTGGATCTAAGTAACCAAAGGTACCATGTATTGTAGTAACTATGTGTGTTTGATCAAGAGGAATAAATCTTGATGCTCCAAAATCTGATACTTTTGCCTTCAAAGTATCATCTAAAAGAATATTTGATGACTTGACATCTCTATGGAGAATAAATATGGAAGCAGCTGAGTGTAGATAGGCAAGGGCACTTGCAGATTCTGTAGCAATCCTAAGACGATCATCCCATGATAATTTGGATTCACCTTGTAAAATATGAAGATGATCTGAAAGGGCCCCATTGGAGATGAACTCATAAATTAGCAAATGAACTTCAGTCTCCAAGCAACATCCAAATAACTTAACTATATTTCTATGATTTATTCGAGAAAGAACAACAACCTCATTTATGAATTGGTCAATCTCACTCTTTTTAATCGTTTTTGATTTTTTTATGGCAACAATGCTTTTGATCCGATAAAATTCCTTTGTAAACTGTTCCATGTCCTCCCTTTCCAACTATTCGAGTTTCATCAAAATTATTTGTTGCCTTTTTTATTTCTTCCAAAGAAAATATATTTGTTCTCTCAACATGTTCATTTGTGGAGATTAGTTGTCGAAGCAATAAACCATGATTCCGATGGAAGTTCCTTTGTCTTATTTTCTTTTGATTTCTTTCCTTCCATTTCTTACTTAGGATGATCAATGTAATGCACAACAACAAAAGGCCTATTCCAACGCTTGCACCGACGAGGACCCCTGCATCATATACCAATATAAACTTTACAAATTCTATGCCACCTACAGTAGTTTAGCCTTTCTTGTAGTGATCAACTTGTTTTTTAGCATAATGACATGAAAAGAGAAAGGAAGTATAATGGCATGAATTAGAGAAACGAATTAATACTTCCTTTTTGTTATGATCTACTTAGTTAAGGTCTTACCTAATAAAAGAATTTTCTTTCTCGGAGGGATGCATGCTCCTTGTACAGGATCTTTTGATGTTCCGGGGGGACATGTGCAATTGAAACTGCCTTCTGTATTTATGCAAATTCCTTTACCTTTACAAGCATGGGAGGAAGAGTTGCATTCGTTAATATCTACAATCCACAAAAAGTTATTATTATTTCACATGTCATTTATACATTTTTTAAATATTACTAAATTTGCATTTATTTAGAAGAATTGTTTTAAATAGAACCCAAGAGCAATTAGTATAAAAAAGCAAGTTCAAGTTGTACTAAGAACTATATGCATACTGAACAAGCAGATACCATGCTCAAATCTAAGTCTCTTTTCTCCTATGGTAATGGGATCAACGATTGTGACCGTAGCACTATAACTAAGCATAAACAAAACGTTGGTGACGGTTGCTTTAGAAAGGTTATAATTTTTGCACTCTATCAAAAGAGAGGTAAATTCTTAAGATTAATAATATGGTGTTGATGGATTGGGCAACTACGTTCAGTTAGATCATTGAGAGCTGAAGAACAACGTATAGTAAGGTAAGATTAAGGTACGGTAAGATTAAGGTATATATCAAAACCGAAGGAAAAGTCATTGATCCCGTCTAGGAACGCTGACATGTGACTCACCGGTATGCTTGCGATGAGATTGACTTTCGTCGTCGATCTTTAGGCAACAAGAAGAGCATGAGAAGAAGTTCTCGCACCTCCACCTGAGAGAAACTAGGAGGAAATAGTTATAATGACGACCAGAGAGTTCCCCGGCGTAAGTCACTCCGATGCTCAAGTCAGTTTAGGTGGAATGGAGAAGATGAACAGTAGTTAGGGTTTGTAGAAGTGTATGTGCGCGTACCTGTGCCTGCGGGGACAGACAACCTTTTATAGAGTTTGGGGATTAACCTCTACGTTCTCCATGCGTTCCGCTATCTCCGTCCATGTTACTCCGTTTACTCATATTTACTAGGGGTAAATGGCTACGTTCTCGCATTCTCCGTGGAGTAACGCCCACATTTTCTACATCCATTTCGGAGCAATGACTATCGGTTTTCAAGAGATGCGGGGATATTATGACCATGATCCAAGTAATTGGGGACTATTGGGAGCCAGGAGACCCAGGAGCTGGGAGGCTGTTGGTAGCAGGGAGGCTGTTAGTAGCCGAGAGGATACTGATCTCTTTTGATTATCACCTCTGCTTCTATGTTGACTTACTCACCACGTGGCACCCTTCGATTACCTCCAGTATCACATGCCTCCCCTTCAAGTTTAGTCGAAGGAGGCATTAGTCTGACTGACTGGACAAATGTATGGTCAATGTGTGGCCACGTGGTGTTCTTTTAGACTTGACCCGAGATTTTGCATAAATGCGGGATTTTGTATCAATAACCACGACCACGCCTTTTTAAATGCCCGCCACGCTCAATCTGTCTTGGTTCCCGGGCTTGGGTGCGTCAACATGCTGCCAAGGTTATGTCGTATTAATGATAACGAGCGATCGTCGAGATTGTGATGATTGCAAAGATTTTGGCATTATTCTTACGCCTGATCCAACGACCGAATATCCATCCTGCCCTTTTAATAGCAGGCTTTTGACGGTCTGGATTGAGCAAGTGCAATATATATAAGTCCTTCAACAGGACACTCTTATTTGCCTCGTGTGATTTCTGTCTTCGTGTTCGCTGTCTGTACTTGTTTCGTCTTCAATCGCTCTTGTTCTCTTCCGCCACTTTTTGCAAGTTCTTCGTCCATCCTTTTTCCGACAGTTAGTTTTTTTAGCCCCCCATAAAAATGGTTGCTGGGCCTTCGTCTTTCTCCCCTTGGTATAGGTCGTTAGAGTCTAGTTTCACAAATAATTTTTTAGATAGGTTAAGGACAATGTATGGTATCCCTGCCGACCATCTTCTAAGACTGCCTAATGGCAATGACTGTCCAGATTGCCCTCCACTAGGATGCCTTACTTTCTTCATGGGGCAGTTAGCGAACGGGCAGCGATTTCCCATTCCTCCTTTCTTCGCGGAAGTATCTCAATACTTTCATATTCCCTTGTCCCAGTTGAACCCGAACACCTTTCGGATTTTGACCGGTGTTTTTATTCTTTTTCAATTATATGACGTTCATCTTTCTCCCCGTGTCTTCCATTACTTCTTCTACCCCAAGAAAATGGATGATGAGGTATTTTTCTTTTCATCCAGAATCGGGGTTAACCTTTTGAAGCACCTTCCCTCCTCTCATAAGGGGTGGAAGCCCCAATTCTTTTTCGTCAAGCCCCCTAGACCTATATCTTGGCCAACTCGATGGCAACCCCAGATGCCCGAGTCACCCACTTTGAGGAACCACTACTTGGAGAGGGGTTTTTCCTAGATTTCTTAAAAAATGAAGAACTTGAGTTTTGACAGCACTCCGCTGCTTAAGTAGGGTTTGCTGCATCTATTCGGGCTAAGTCCTGTTCTGACTCTTCTGTGCGCTTCTTTCGGTAAGATTTTGTATTCATCATATCTTTGATTTCTAACGGAAGACTTTCTTTTTTCATGCAGCTGCTACCATGCTACAAGCAGCTCTGAACAACGTGAGACTTCCGTTAGTGGAGAAGCCTGGACGCTGACTCCTACTACGGGGTCGAGGACTTCCCGATCAGGGCCCGAAGTGACAGTGGGCCCATGCCTTTGTCAATTCATCTTCCAGCTTCTCCGCCTGAGTCAGAGAACCACCCATCCGGGGGCGATTCCACCTCTCCTCATGCCGCAACGTCCCTTTAAATGGTAGGACCAGGACTTCACCTGCAGAAAGGGGTGGCTTATCACGTCTCCATGCTCCCCCAAGCTCCCCGGGCCGTCGAGAGAGCAAGGAGCCTGCTGTTGCCATGGAAAAGGTCTCACAAGGAGGAGAAACTCCTGAGGATGGCCGGTTATAAATTATCCTTCACGATCCCGTGACGACCAGATGGACAGCTAGAGAGGAGGCGGCTAGGGACTTACCCTTCAAGGGTTTGGCTGAGGAGATGATGGCGACCGGGGCCGAGCACTTGTCTAAACTGATGGTGTTCGGCCAGCACTTTGGTGAACTGTGATGAGGGCCCCGGGAGATGACCGCTCGAGTGGCAGAGTTGGAGGTGTAACTGGCGTTAACCCCATTCGCTGACCTTGTGGTTAGCCTGAGGACGATGGTGGATGAAGCCTAGGCGGAGGTTGTCCACCTGAAGAATTTGGTTGATAATCCAACCTCTATCCAAGCGGATCTTGTCTAGGCGAGGAGGATGAATGCGGACCTGCACGTGGAGAAGATTCAGGCGGTCCATGACCTGAGCATTGAGAGGTGTCGGGTCGATTCTTTGGAGGTCGAGGTGCGGGCCTTGAAGGAGGAAAGGAGGAAGCTGTGAAAGCAGCTGAAGAGGAGAAGAGAGATGGTGAAGACCTCTGCAGAAATCCGGGCGAAGAAGCTGGAGGCAAGCACCCAGGCGGCTACAGCCCGAGCTAATTTAGAGACTGACCGAGAGGTACTTGGGTCGCTGAATATAGAGTTGAGAGCGACTCGTACTTCACTTGAGTCGTCTCAAGAGTTGGCGGAGGCTCGGCTGGAGGAAATAGAAACCTACCGGGCTGAAATAGAAGTCAAGGCGGAGGCGGCCCTGCAAGCAGCAGTATAGTCATTCAGAAAGGCCTTACAAGTTTATCGGGCCTCGACGAAGACCCGACTATAAGAACTGGAGGCTGCTCACGCTATTGCGGAAGCTGCCAAAGATGCCGCCGAGGGCGCAGTAGCCAAGCTCCAAGGATATCAGGCCGGGAAGTGGCACGCTGGAATGCCAAGAAGAAAGAATTTCTGCGATCGGAGGAATTCTACGACATGATTGCCCTCCGTCTGGTGTAGATGGTACAACATGGGATTAATGATACCCTCCGAC
The DNA here is from genome assembly GCA_038050645.1 of Hedychium gardnerianum. Taxonomy (NCBI): domain Eukaryota; kingdom Viridiplantae; phylum Streptophyta; class Magnoliopsida; order Zingiberales; family Zingiberaceae; genus Hedychium; species Hedychium gardnerianum. Next base: position 548,516 of record JBBUKS010000029.1, read on the forward strand.
AACTGCAGGATGGCGGTCACCTTCCTGTCGACGCACCCCTGCCTCCTATCAGTCGGAATCAAATCACCGACCACCTCCCTGCCAAAGACAACGGATTTCACTTGATTTTTTATGTAATGCTATTGTTTTCTACTTCCTTCGTGGAGAGACCCTTGCAATTATAATGTAATGATGATCTTCTTTAGCATTTTCTAGTGTAATGAAATTTGTATTTTGATCATTGCCGTATAAATTTTGACCATGACTATACCATAGTCAGAGGAACATAATTGGAGCCTCGAACGAGAAGGGAGCCCTGACGTCGACCATGCCTCGTTGGGAGGAACTTGGGTCGTAAAGAGGACAGAGCGATATGATGTGTGATTGTAGCCGAGAAAGCTCAACCCCGACAATGCCGCGGTCGGGGGAGGTTAAGCCCTGAAAAGAAAGCGGTGATACGATATGCGCTTGACTCGCAAATGAGAGGTTGATATCGCTGCCGGGATCTCTACCCCAACTATGTCCAAGCCGGGGGAGTTTGGGCCCTTCAAATGACGGGGCGATATGATGTATGATCGTAGCCGGGAAAGCTCGACCCTGACAATGTCGTAGTCGGGGGAGGTTGAGCTCTGAAAAGAACGCGGCGCTACAATATA
>JBBUKS010000029.1:566606-576744 GCA_038050645.1 Hedychium gardnerianum
CACGACTTCCAGCCGCCCTGCCCCAACAACGTGGTGGACGGTTCGCCGGCGGTGTGGGCGGCGCTGGGAATCGATACCGACGTGGGGGTTTATGACATCACTTGGTCCGATGAGTGAGAAGACAATTATTTAATCGGGTCAAGTTCCGAAGAGATAATTATTATATATAATTATAATTACAAAGATAACTAGTTATACATGCCTGTGATTAATGAGTGTTAATTACCATGTAAACAATATAAAATGAAGTATGATAAACCTTTATATGTAATTTCCAACTATACCTCCTCTCTGTAAACTCCATCCTCATCTATATATACACAAGTACAAACCAGAAAAGGATCCTCGATGTAGGCATGAACACGGTTAAAATGGCATGGAATTAATACCAGTTTAGCTGCTGACACTTTACATCAAGAACAAAATAACCTATTAATGTCCACACACTAAAAAGCATCATATGCTACTGTTAACGACGAAGAGCTTGCCCTTTCCTCAGCCATCATATGCTCGCCCTTTCCTAATGAGACATTAATTCTCCTTCGGTTCAGTTGCATCAGGATCAGCAGAAAAGCCCTTTGTTTGTGCTTCATGTTCAGCTGGACTGCTTGTTCCTTCAGTGACTTGAGCAGATACTTCTGTTGCATTGGGTGCACTAGCATATGGCCCTTCGTTTACTGGCACAGACACGTTCTTTATGGTACCCACCTTCACATACTTGCTCATGAACTTATATTCCCAGTCCTGGAGGGCCTCAAGCTCAAAGGGACCAAGACCAGAGAGATCACCAGTCAAATCCTTTGGTTCAAATGACATCTTTGCTAATGCTCTACTGGCGTCTTTACCGGCAAACAGTGCATATGGCCCACCTGGTCCATAAAACATCCTGCGGAAATGAATCTTAGATGAGTGTGACAACAGGAAAGACTTATAATGGCAACGATATCGATAATGCATAGCAATATGTTTTTACATCATGGTTTTTTCTTCTTGATGATAATCTCAAACAGATGCACCAAAAGATACAAAAAAGTAGTGAATGTTAGATTAGTTTACGAAGAGAACTTTCCTAATAATGCAATTATTTGTCTTTGAATCATCGCTACTTCAAAAAAGTAGTGAATGTTAGATTAGTTTACAAAGAGAACTTTCCTAATAATGCAATTTCTTCAACTAACACAATGCAATTCTATCGGTGTTATGGTGCGTCCTGTTGCATATATTGTAATTATACTTCATCAGCTGTGTCCACCATAGTAACACTGGAATTTAACCTTACCTTCCCTAGTGTTTTTGCAAATCACCATGTTTACATCTTATTGGCTTCTGATTATTATGTTCTAGTCTTTCAGATCTTCTATTAGAATCTCATATTGTACCTGACTGTTGATTTTGGCACAACACATCTCGGCTGAACTCGTTCACCCTTGTACTATAAAAAAGAAAAAAGTGTAGGTTCTGCTGAATTTGGATACACACTCCCTCCTCTCATGCAGTGCCTATTTAGTTGCTATGACCTGTATCTAAGTTGAAACCCCAATTAGGAAGTAAAACGTATGCATGCAAGCATCCATACTTGTGATAACTGCTGGAAGCAATTGTCAGTATCAAAATTGTGCCTTGGTAATACAAGATGTTCAGGCTTTGTGACAGCAATTGATAATGAAGAGAAGTTTACACAAAGAATAACGAACTATTGTAAGCAATTGGGTCGATAAAAAGTATGGCAACAAGAGTCTTCTATTGCCTTCTTAGAACTGAACTCAACCAACTGAGGACTGTCATCGAATAAGGTCCAATTCAAAATGGAAGACTGAAGTAGTCAAAAACCTGATCAAAACTAGGAGAAACAGACCAGTTGAGCCAGTTTTTATTTTATTATTGTTTTTAAGAAAGTTTAATAAATCTGAAGTGATTGGACAAATAAACCTCATGACCCGGTCCCTTGACCACTTTGACCTTGGCTCCATTTTAAAACATTGTTGTCTACATGTGGATGTAGCATTCATTCTCTGGATACATTGTCGTTAATAAAAAACATATAATGCACAACTATCAAGATGATAAGCCACTCTTAGCAAGCATATTTTATACAGACGAAAATTTATACAAGTAGGTTCAAGAATGGATTACTGAAATTTATTTATGAAAGTTGAACTTGAACCAATGGGGGAGAAAAAAATACTTAAATATAGGAAGTCATCACAATTCAACAATTTTCTTCAGAAAATGTTTTGAGACAATCCCACGATAAGATATCTGACTTTTAGCAAAGCATGTTATTCAGAATTCAGTCTCGCTAAACCTCAAAAAGCTTTCAAAGGTTGTATTTCCAATAGGCGTTGCGCATTATCATGGACTCAATTCTATCTTTTTTGTATAGAAGTAATTATTCAGAGTTAATATGTTGATTTCAGTTAGCCCAATTGTACCAATCCTTCAGCAACCTAATTTAGGAAGAACAAAGTATTTATTCTCCAATAGAAATCTTTTGGTAGCATCCCATGTGCAAACCATCCACTATGTAAATGGTCAAATCTAAAACGATCATACTTTGGCACAATTCCAATAACAACTTTCTTAAATCAATCATGTACTTGTCTAGTGATCATGCAAAATTCATAATACACATGTAATCACATAGTTATTATCATCAGAATGTAACTAAATATGTTACAGTTGTGAAAATAATGACATAAACATTCATATAAAAGTTCAATAATTGAGAGCTACGGTTTATTGGTTTGTTTTTGTCAGTTTGATCAAAGTCACTAAATTGATGCTTCATCTGAGAATTTCTAGCACCACTACATGATGAAACACCACAAGAGTTCAAAGCAACACGAAAAACAAAAAGAAAAAGGAATCAAGCGCAAAGATAATCACGGAGAAGAAATTGCATTATTAGGAAAGTTCTCTTCGTAAACTAATGCTATAGACCAAATGATAAACCAAATTAAGTAATAATGCTTCAAAATCTTCTATGGACTGTTAAAAAGGGGAACGGAAATAGATAACACTCCACCAAAATTGAACCCTAGCTGAACGAAACTGATTTTAAGAATTAAATCTCAGATGCTACAAGTAAGGATAGGCAAAGGATAAGCACTGAGAATTACCTGCTCTGAGTGACGTCATAGATCTGGCCCTTGATAGCCATCAGAAGCGGTTTCTTGGGGTCGGATCCGTCGTAGGCAAGTAGCTCTTCTTCGGCGACCTCCCCGAGCTGCACTGGCGGCTCGAGGGGTTCTCGCTCCGCCACCTCGCGCTCGTGTACGTGCTCCCGCTGGGCCGCCGGCTGGGTGTCTAAGAACCCCGCCACAATGAAGTAGATCGCCACTGCCAAAGCCACCACCGTGAAGAACGAAGCCGGCGAAAGCCCCGTGTACGCCTCCACTGTCTGCTTCAGCGTTTCCCACGCCGCCGCCGCCATCGATGACAATATTGCCTACTGCCCTTCGTCTGCCCTCTCCCTTCTCGAACACCTTCCCAAGCACTCGGTCGATTCTAGAATCAATTGGGCCGTCGGGCAGGATTCATTCTTCCTACCATACGTCGCCACGTGGCAAAGAATCCCGTCTGTTCCCGAACGCGTGATCAGCTACGTGGACGGATATCTCGATAAGCACGTGGAAGTTTGTAGTTGGATGATAGATAGTGCTTGGAGTTACCTTTGTATCTCATCCGATCTGATTTCCGTAGACTATCTATCGACTGTGGAGGTTTTCCCTTACGAGAAGCTATAATTGTGCTTCTGGTGATCGATGATCGATTAGTGTTGAGCTAACTTTGTTGCTTACGTTGAAAGAATGCATATTCTTTTTTTAATCCCTCAAGAGACAGTGATCTTTGCAGCCTCTTCGGATCAAGCATTAAAATTTTCACTAGCAAATCATGAAGAGTCTGGCCTGATAATAGGTGGCCTGAGATACAAGGTAAAATGTTCTAAATTGTACAAGTTAGTTTTGACACCAATCTCATTGCTCCTCGCTTAACAAGAATTTTTGTATGTAGTTAGTTCAAAGCTCTGAACTCTAGTTTCCCATTCAACTCTTTTGCTGCTTCACTTTCAAACGCCTTTTTACTGACGCATGAACAAAAAGAACATCGTCAATCCACGCGACAATGTTGAATGCCAAGCTCTCCAATACCCTCGAGTAGCTCTCAAGAATTGCGTGCCCTAAATCCTGCAGGTTGAATAAAGTCAGCATAGTGTTCTCATAATGCATAAAGTATAGATCAAAGCGATTCTCTTTACCTTGTTGTACTGGATTTTGCTGGTGTCGAGAGTTGTCTGAGCCAAGCCAGGATACCTTTGCTTCAAAGAGAGCAGTAGGATCTCAGCTCTGCTTGCGAGCATCTCGTTCTTGTTTTCTTCACCTATAAGATCTTTGACCATGCCCCAGGAGGATTTGGATGCGTGCGTGCCTGCCCTGCGCCGCCATATGAACATGGACGCTTCTAATCTGTCTGCCATCTCGAGTGCTTCATGCTCCGAGGAAATCTCTATTTGATCAAGAAGACAGTCTGGTGAAAACTTGTCTGCTGTAGACAAATGGCGGTATATTGAATCTCCAGTGCAGGCTCGGGTACTCTAAAAGTGCATAGTAAGTTCATCAGCATACACAGCATACTCGAGAGAGATTGTCACATTTCGATGTCAATCTCAAGATGACAGGAGTTATAATCACCTTTGGAAGTACTGCTATGTATGATTCTGGGACATCCATCTCGGCCAGGACGCTGCTGTTGATAGCCCTGGCTGCTTTGTGAATCTGGTTGGTGCACTCGCGCTTCAGCTGAAGCTCCTTCTTTGCTTTGGCAGAGAGGCCAGAGGATGGAACACAGGGGATGGGTAGCCACCACTTGTCTTCGGTCCGCTCGACTACCTTACGGAAGGACCTCGTCGGCGCACTTGCTTGCTTGCCTTCTTCGACATACCAGAACTCAGTCTTCTGAAAGCCTTCCAATTGCTCCTGCAAAATTTGGCCAATTCAATCCCGCATTCAAAGACTCCACTTTGTTTAAGGTTGAGGTCTTACAAGAAGCATGGCATCCAACTTTTCCAACGCAGGCAGATTTATGCTGATGTCTGATCTTGACTTAGTTCCCATCATCTGAAAACACAAGAAGAATAAGATATTATAAATGAAACTTAACTGCATGGAGATTTCATAGTATCTTGGTTGTTAGTAATTCTCACTTCAATATTGGTTCCATCTAACAATGTATGGGAGCAAGGATAGAATTCTACAATGTGATCACACACAGACAGAAGACAGTCCATCTCTCTTCTCCACATAGTCCTCTTCTCTGCTGGCAGTGGTTCTAATTTGTAGAAATGGCCAAAAACTGTAGCTGCAAGTTAAATCATGAGACTAAAGTAGGATCATTTTGTTGAAGTAAAGATATGATATGAAAGGTTGTAGTTACTACATCATGTTAATTAGGTGCAAAAGTAATGAGTTGTATCCCAAAACAATGAGAAACCAAGCACACATTCTACGTACCATACAGATTTGTGATGGCATTTGAAACTGCTACAGCTGCGCAGACTCCTTTTCCTCCTCCAGACATGTCTTCGCCCAGCAAAAGCTTTGAGAATTTCTCTTTAACCATTTCAATCTCTGCAAGCCTACAACAATCAGACCTAATAAAGAGAGATATGTAACTGTAAGAGCTTCTGAGACAGTGTCTCTCTGTTCATATTACCCGATGTTGATGTTGGATCGTATTTACTGATGCGCTTTAGCCTTGATAGTTTAGTAAAAGCCAGGGAATCAGGTCTGCTCGGCTTGGACATTGGCCTTTCAACAGGTGGGAAATCATAAGAACTGGATTGCTCATTGCTGTGCTCGGAATAAGAGGACATGCTAGATGTTGTGCGGCTGTAGTCGGTGGAATTGGAGATCGGCGCGGAGGAACCTGTGTCTGTGTTTAATCTCCACAGCTGTTTGGACGAGGGAAGGTGCCTATCCATCTCAGAATTCGCATCAGATTTTACTGAGGATCCATTCATCTTCAGATTGCTAGAACCTGCTGTCAACAGAAGTTGCTCGTGCTTAAGCAAATTCTAGAGATGCAAAAGGAGTTCAACGCCCCAAACAATCAAGAACAAGGCATGAAAATAACAAACAAACTAGAACTATGCAACATTTCATGGTTCTAAAGCAAATTATGCTGGGATGAACAAGAAATTTACTGCTGAGAAGGGAGTGAACTTGCCTGCCGTATCAAATATCTACTACACTTCAGTGTCTGGAGATGAGTTCTGAAACCCCCATCACTACGCTCCCATCTTGCATTCTTGGCTTTCAGAGGAGGAAGGAAGGATGCTTGTCGGCCTGAAGATTAATTTGTTGCCATCAATTTGTGGTTGTCAAGAATCGAAGGTTTCTCAACGTGTTGCCACGATATGAGTTTAAAATAACCATTTCTTGTCCTTAGTCTTCATCGACAGATAGTTAATCCGTGTGTCGGCCTAAAATAGTCGCCAAGAAGCCAATCTGAAAGCATAATTCAATATACAGTGGACACGGACAACTGTTCAAAGTCACACTTCTAATTGATTGCAAGGGTTCACAGGCCAGCAATTTCTTCTCTTTCTTTTTGATGAAAGAAAGAAAAAACAAAATTTGACTCTTAACATTCCTCCTGCACGTAGAAGTGAACGATTTGAAATTGGCACAATAGGCATTGACTTTTTTTTTTCTAAGCTCTGGAGCTGTGTTTTTTCATGCCTCTTTATTTTTCTAAGCTTGGCAACGGTTTTGTTAAGAATTCAGGGAGATTATGAGCACATTGTGGCTTCCCATGATCTCATCTGTGTGATTTTTTGTGTTTGGATGATGGATTGGATGCCATCCATTACATTCCTTTTTTTCTTCTTTGGAAAGAAAAAGAGGATGTGCTAATCACAGTGTATTGTTTAAGGTATTCACGGTATATCTACAAATATATACAAATGAAGGCTATATACGTGTGAACTAAATGTATCGAATAGATTATTAGTTTGGCATGATAATCGATTGTGTTGGACTTAGCACAAGTGAAGTTGGATTTAACATAGCTCATAGGCCTCTGATATGTAATCTTACTAATTTATTCCTCATTAAAGTTGGTATTCAATATGGTCTTATTTTAGATCCTGACGAACTAGTCATGGTCGGTCTCAAGCCCGGATAAAAGAGGAAGATTACGTTAGGTTGTCAGCCAGCGTTAAACTATGATAAATTTTAATGAATTGATCAATTAATTAGCCGACCCCACATAGTGGGATAAAATTTAGTTGTTGTTGTTTGTTGTTGTTATTCAATATGGTCTTATTTTAACATATATTATTTTCTAAATATTTTTTAGAAAAATATTATTTAATTCTAGATAAGTGGCTCATGTTGTATAGTTAGGGCGCGGTGGCTACACCTTGGTCGAAAATAAAGCAAATTTGAACTTTGGTTGTGCACTTTTGATGTGAGCTAGTAGAAAAGTGTAGGTGGGCTCTCATGGAAGATGATACTATTACATGAAGATTGTTGAGTCTTGAGGAGTTGGCTTAGTGACTAGGAAGGCAAAGACATAATGAAATAACTAATGAAAGGGTAGAATCACACGAGTGAAGTAGTAGAAGGGTCTCAAGATACTCAATTGCAATGATCAAATGTTTGTCATGGGGTGTGGAAATTTACCATTATCAAACTTAAAAAATTCTTTCTACCAACTATAGTATCTAATTTATTTGGATGAAAAATATAATGAGGTAAAGATATAAAACTATATGTGATACTTGATTATTTAGATATGATGTGTTCAAAATCTCCCTCTCTGTAGCTCTGAACCTCTTGCTTGTCGTACCACTTAAGTTGGGTTCATATCGGTAGAGCTCCTTCCATTCTGCACCCAAGCACATAGCTGAACGAGCTTCCTATCTGCAAGATCAACACAAATCAACAGGGGATGGTGCTGTCAACTTTATTCCTCCGATACTTAAGTCAGCACAATGCTAGAAATTGAATCTGTCTTCTCCAAGAGTAGGGCTTGAGCTATAAAGGAAAGTGTCTTCTGCTAAGGAAGGGCTTTTGCAAACTACAAGAGTAAGTGAGTGTCTTCCGTAGGGGAAGGAGGATTTTTACAGAGTAAGAGGAGGAAGAAGAAGATGAACAGTGGTTGAGCTGGTCAACCACTGCTTTGACTCACAAGATTTGAATTCGATTTCTGCCCCCTTCTTCAACCTACACTTGTTCGCTTATATAATCTTGACTTGAGCTTCCATGTTAGCTGCCACTTACCTCCATGTGTACCGATCAAGTGGTGAGAGAGAGGCGTGTGCCTTACATGCCCTGTTGTGTGTCAGAGGCATGGTGTTACTCAGAGGAATGGTCATATCACATCTACTACTGTTGCGTCGGAGAATAGATCTGCAGAGGAGATCTACCATCGGGTTGTCTTCTAGCCCTCACTGGCTATCACCTATCATCTGACACACATCACCTCACATCTCTTTATCAGCACCTTGATTCAAGTACAAGTGGCGGGAATGACCAAGTCAAATAACCGAAAGGATAGGAATCCAAAGGAGACTTCCATGATCAATGATTTCATAGTATGGGTACCAGCGCCACCTGAGAGATTATTAGTCAGAGAGACGTTAGTGAGAATAATAAAGTAAAATGACCGGAGGGGTTATAATCTAGGGGAGACGTCCACGAGCAGGGAGGTTCTCGCAGCCTGGGATAGTCGGCGTCCATGGGAAACTTCCATGAGCAGGGAGGTTCTCGCAACCTGGGATAGTTAGCGTCCAGAGGAGACTTCCATGGGCAGGGAGGTTCTCGCAACCTGGGATACGAATGGAGGACGTTTTGTAGCGGGGATGCTCCTATGTCGTGTTGGTTGACCGGGGATGTACCAAGAGAAGTTATTCCCGAGCTGCTACTTCCCAAGCTATGGAGCCTTGAGTCTTTTCAGGAATGTACCTAAAGGGGCTGTTCCCGAGCTACTACTTCACAAGCCGTGGAGGCTTAAGTCTTTCCGGGAATGTATCCAAAGGGGTTGTTCTTGAACTACTACTTCCCAAGTCGTGGAGGCCAAGGATGTACCCAAAGGGGTTGTTCCCAAGCTGTGGAGGATTGAGTCTTTTCGAAGATATACCCAAAGAGATTGTTCTCGAGCTGCTACTTCTCAAGTCGTGGAAGCTTAAGTCTTTCCGGAGATGTACCGAAAGGGATTGTTCCCAAGCTACTACTTCCCAAGCTGTGGAGGCTTGGGTCGTGTCTCCAGGTCACGTCGTTGGCATCTTGGCATGGACTCCCACAAACAAGCCTACAATGACTGACCAGGGCGGGGACTACGAGGCTCATCAATATACATCCTTTTATTATTTTTCATCTTCATTAAATTTCTATCCATGTAAATGGAGTTTCAATTTTGCATTTTAACTTCTATAAGTCCTTGTATTTTACTAAGCCCTAAAGGCATTCGAGAGCGAATTTGGGCTTATATATTTGATATGGGAAGATAGTCAAGCGCCACATGATGTGGTCAAGTCAATAATTATACTGAGATGGAAATCAAAGTCAAGACAAGCTAGGACTAGGTTAAGATGCATCCAAGTCAAATCAAACCAAGCTCGAGTTTGCTCAAATTAAATTCGGGTCCGAGTCAAGTCGGCCTTGAGTCAAATCGGAAGATAAGTTAATTTTGTTCGATTCAACATTTGTTAAAGCATCGATTGATAGTTGAGGGGTACGGTTATGGAGTGTCGATCACCCGGAGAGGTGTCTGTTGACAACTAAAGAAAGAGTCTGACTCCTTCGGAAGCCCGACTCCTTCCAAGTCTGACTCCCTCAGAAGTCTGACTCCTTCTGAAATCCAACTCCCTCGGAAGCTTGACTCCTTTGGAAGCTCGATTCATTCTGAAGTCCGACTCTATGGTCCCCAACTCCTTGATGCCCGAGTACCCTGAGAACCTCCACCCTGAGTACCTTCGCGCCCGAGTGAGGAGAACATGGTTAACATAAGACGTGGGGAATGTGGGTTGATATGACATCCCCTCAACCAAAATGTGACTAACTGGAGACGCAAACAGGAGGACGACGTGACATCTCCTCAACTAGAACGTGGTTAAATGAAGACGTGGGTGTCG
>JBBUKS010000029.1:577443-591804 GCA_038050645.1 Hedychium gardnerianum
AAAAAAACAAAAAGTAGCTCATTTGATTTGATGTTTCTTTTAATTTGGATGCCCTTCGGATTTTTACGCTAATTTTTTTTTGATATTGTTTAAATACAATATTTTACCAGTATTATAAATTTATCAAGTAATAAAAATGCCACCTTTCCATGCATGTCGTAATCTTCTAAATTTTGTGCATACCCAACATGTTCCGCTTATGTTATTGTCTATGTAATCTTCTTAATTGTGTACGCTCGATATCTTTTGGAAATGCTTGGCAGTGATATTCGTGCTAAACAGGTATATTGCCTTGCAGATTTCTTTTGGAAATTTTGTTGCAGCTTATGGCACCTCTGGTGGAACTACTATCTCTACATTCTGATGGGGTAGGTTGCTGCAATAATGCCCATGTTGATGTGCATTCCAGAGCAGAGACCAGAGAGTACAAGTTCATAGCCCAAAGGCATGTAATCTTGATGAACAGAAGCTTGAACTCACATTTGCTGATAAATATGAAGAACATAGGAAAAGAAATGAAGTTGGACTCTTGTACTCACATTTTCTCAACCACTTCACAATACGTACATCGAAGTTCACGACATGTTACTGCAATTCAAATCATCGAAATAATCTTGGGCACACAGAATAATCTACGATTATATTCACTCTTACCTCCATAGAACGCTTCACGATTCATGCATCTACTTGGGGTAGTAGCCAGCAGGAGGATATCCTTGTGGAGGGTATGAACCAGGAGGTGGATACGAGCCAGGTGGAGGATATGAGCCAGCAGGAGGAGGATATGAACCAGCAGGTGGAGGATAACCATAAGGTTGCCCATAAACTGGCTGAGAAGGGGCGTAGCCCGCGGGAGGTGGAATAGGCTGATCAATCCGCGACATTTGCTGGAATGGAGGCACAGCCATCACTGGTGCTGGTCCAAACATGCCATCTCTCTTATCCAACTCAATCTTATGCTGTGTCTGCACGCAACGATGGATCGTGTGTTTTGTTTCCGCTTAGGCGAAAAGATGCAATACTTTGAAATAAATACAAAGTTGTGAAGTTTTCATACCTGCATGCATGCGCAGACTCTGCAAAGTAATGCCAAGTGCATGGATTAGATCTTAGAAACATTTAGTGTTTTAAGGGAAAATATGAGGGAGGAAGTTTGTTCTTACGAGCAGTATACGAGGTCAGACAAACAATTCAGGATCTGGGAAGCCTCTTGGAGCTCCGAGCTTCCGACAATCATCGCGACGATGGAAAAGATGCAAGCAACTTGTTGTAGACAAAACATGAATCCCTGCAGTCAAGTTTCCACATTAAGGTAATTGCTGATTTTAGCTTCGGATAGCAAACCCTACCAAAAATAACCCTTTGAATAGTTCTTAGCCCTTGAGCCTGGGCAGCTCATGGGCGAGTTCATGATCACACCTTGACAAAGTTAGATAATGGAGGAGAAATCAATAAAGCAATGAGGACTTACAATAATGCAGTTATCACATTGAGTAGTCTGTATGTTGAACTCATCTTGGAGCAAGAAGCGAGTTGAGGCAACAGAATTGCCAAAGCACAAGAAAACCTAGAGAACAAAACAGCAGAAGAAAGTTTGAGCCAAATACCAACCATAACATGTTATGAGATACATTAGCAAAAATTCATACAGTAAAATAAATTAAGTTACACCTATTTCTATTAGACCATAAATCTATAAATTTGTTGCTTCCTTAAAGCAAAAGCTTTTAAAATATGTACTGTTAATGGTTAACATGAATTCGCATAGACGACTAGCTCAAGTTTCAGATCCCTTTGGTGTTGGTTTATCTTCCCTTGAGACATCTGTCATTGGCTTGTTAAACCCATACATCTTTGGCTAGCTCTGTTGTAGTTCAGTTCATGATTCAAGTAATTTAGGCCAATTTAACAGTGAGGAAATGTTTAGGTCCTGAATCTTATATCATGCGCTTTTTAGTTGCTCGTGATTTGGGGATAATGATTGCCAGTCAACTTTCAACCCTTTTAAATTTTCAGTATCGTATCCAGGCCAAGTCATGAACTCGAATCTGGACTATACCTTGTCATTCATCTCATATGTTGGAGCCCTAAGCTTTGAACTTGAATATTTTCTGATTGATGGAGTCTTAAGCTCTGAACTTGAATTATGAATACCTAGAAGCAAAATCCTTGGGCTGGTTTTCTTGGGTGAAAAGATAAAAAGGCAAGGAAAGGAAGAGGATTAAAAAATGCACATGGATTATGAATCACAAGTGTACATTTTTGTGTTTGTTTTCCCTTCCCTTCCCTTCCCTTCCCTTCCCTTCCCTTTCCTATCCTAGTTATAAACCAATCCTGAGGTTAAATGGAACTAAGTTAGAGTACTAGAATGTGATACAAATGTTCTGTAAAATACGAACACATATGGGTAAATACATGATGAAAAAATCATTATAGTTCAAAAGTTGGTGGATATATTGATTTGCACATCACCAAGTTTATCAATATACAGATGACGACATTGAAATGTACAATAGGATAAATGAGAGGTAGTACATCATATAATGACAGATACAACTACTGCTAAATAAATCAGTGTATTTAGTGTTTAAAGTAAACCAAATACTGGTGTATGTACTGGTTAGACAAAACGACGCAAGGTGTGACGAGACTGGAGAAATAAGAAACATCCAAGACTGAATAAATGGATCTTACTTTTTGGTTCAATAGAGATTCTGCTTAGTACACGTTAATATGGCATGGCTAGCTAACTTTATGGTATATCATAGTAAAAAAATTTGAAGGAAATTGAAGTACTAAACTAACTATTAAGTACCTCAGTGCAAAGGCAAAACTCTGGGCATCGACTTTCTCCACATCTTCCACTGCATGGTAGATACCCCGCACAACAAGTGTACCTGAAAAATGAAACAATTAAGAAATCATATTATCCAAATTTTGCTAGCAAAGGTAGAAATTAAAAAAAGGGTCCATTGAAATTACCTTGACATGTCATTGTAAAGAGCTCGTTTGCGAAGCATGTACGAGACACATGGTCCACTAGAAACAACAAGTGCATCAATTAAATACTATGTCCATATACTCCAAATTAGAGAAAATAAAAACCTAAACAATATAGTTATTTATAATAATTATATTTACATAATAGCTATAATGTGTAACTACAAAATGCTTTAACAATCAAGCAAACTACCGTGGATTATTAATTTGGATTTGAATGTCTTACAAAAATAAGCACAATTCAGAACAAGATGTAGCATGTACGCTCATTCTATTTACATTATAAAAACCATCTTATATCAGGAGAATCTTATGCTGACTAGGTATAATGCTTATTGCTTAAGCATGAAAGTAGTCTCAAAGGACTCAATCATATGCTACAATTTTTGTACTTAGAATCAGTATCAAGAGAATCCTATGCTACTGAGACGAAGTGCTTAAGCCTGAAATATGGGCAAAGGGTTCCACCTTAATCCTTACAAGCAATTCCCTATTTCACAAGTTTGATCTGATGCTGGTAAAGGTTACATATGCATCATAAAAGCTTAAGGTTGCCATCTCCCTAGCACGTACCTTTATACTTAATAGCAAGATGTGGGCAAACATCCACCAGTTTTATTCTTTTCTTTCAAGGCATTCCATGGCATGATAGAAGGAGATATACTGGCATGGTGCCCAAATAAATGTTTTGCGAGTTTCTGAACAATGGAAAGAAGGTGACACTCTTTCTACTAATTGAACACTAATCCTGTAAACAAAGCACTCTTATGGATACAAAAGACAAAATCTACTTGAGAAACCTAATGAAGGAAAGATATCTCACTAGGAAAGAAAACTCATTTTGAATGATTGAGCATCAACCCTCAGTCAATTGAAGCTTGAATCAAGTCTATAAGATGGTGCATTCTAGTGTATTTAATTTACCATATTTTAATAAGAAATAAAAATATTTAGAACTAAGACTATAAATCATGTAAGAGAGTCTCTCTAAGATGGACGAATATTGTGTGATAAGGAAGCTTTAGCCCCACTTTAAGGAGGGAGAATACCATGACAAGCACAGGTTTGCAATTGCTAGGTCAATGGCAAAAATGAAATTTAAAAGATAGCAATTTTTAGAACAGAGTGAAGCGATCTAGCTCACACTGAGGGCTCTCTGATTAGAAGACTTTCGTCTCACATTGACAAAAATTAAAAATCCTCAAAGACATATAAGACCTGAGGAGATCCATACCTTTCAAGAAGGAAAAAAAAACATAAGGATCTCATTTTCAAAATAGACATTGTGAGCCAGTGTATGCAAATGAACTTACACTATGATTGCAGATATGTTCATAGATAATCTCTCAATCTAACAGTAATAGGAGTCAAATGCAAGGACCACCATATATTATCTATTCAAATTTTCTTTAAGGGAGATTTTATTTTTTCATTAGTGGTTATTTAGTGACATATTCAGATAAGTAAATATAAATTCCCTGACTTACTAAAATTACCTAGCCCATCTGTTAAAAAGATTCAATCTCCAAAATGATTGTTAGAAGAATTGTGGCTAATTGAGAAAAAAAATAATAATCATCCATTTGGATTCCCTTTTAGCTATTTATGTACGTCTGCTGCAAGGTAATAGTTTTCACAACTACTCAAGTTGCTAGTAAGCTTACGTGAATGGAGAAGCAGTGCAGTTACCACAGAATATATAGCATAAAAGCAACAAATGTTTTATCTTTTATGGTCTACATATAACTAGCTGCATAACTTTGCTATTACAAGAATCTGTAGGAAACCATCTATTATCGAAGGTCTAGCTTGACATTCTACTGCATATTATGCGAGATCATGCTAAACTTAAGAAAGCAATAGTAGCATGTTTCAGAAAAAAAAAACTTCAATCATTGCACCAGATATTAGATGGTCAATTAAATCTTAACAGAAACATATATACTAGTGGTACTAACTTGGAATTTGGAGCAAAACTAGAAGACAAGATTATGTTAGTTCCAGCAAGGTGGTTTCGAAAGAAAGCACATTTGGCAGTGAAAACATTGAGGGTAATCTGAATTATGATCCTTATCCTTACTTTATAGTTACACAACAGTTCGACACAATGTAAACTCGTAGAACAAATCAACCTTTTCGCTAGATCTTCAGGTAAAAAACAAAAAAATCAATAGCAACTATCATCCGCCAAAATTTGGCACTATCTTTGCAGCTATCAACAGAAAAAATAAGTTAAAATAAACGAACCGGAATTCGGAACCATCCACAAGATGAGGTTCAAAATAAAGTCGAATCGAAGGGTAGGAAGCTGATCACTTACCACCAAAGCGCCATACAGCAAACTGCAGAACGGATCGGGCGCATCCGTCAGAGATCACGAAAAGCAAGAATTAACGGATGGAACTAGAAGAAGGGAAGAAGGGGAAATCTTACAGGGGAAGTCAGCTCGTACGGTGCCCATGAGGTCGGTGTGCCAGAGGTTCCTGTAGTTCTGCCGGAGCTGCATCTTGTCGAGGAACGCCTGAGACGCCATTTCCGGTCACCCACCGCGGACGAGAGATCCGAGCGACTCTTTGAGGAATCGAGAGGAATCAGGAAGAAAGGCGATCGAATTCGAGATCTCCGCGTAGCGTTTTGCAAATGAACTGGGTGTTCGGTTGTGCGGATCGAGTCGACGCCCCCAGCTGTTTACTCCGATAGCTAGTCAAACAAGATTTTTTTAATAGTAAATACATTTTCCCGGATTTTCCTCGGACAACCCCATCTCCTACGGCACTAAGCCTCCGTGGGACCCTTTCTGTTCCAGTTGAGAGGAAGGTAAAATCGTGAGTATCTTACTGGGGCGTGAATCCCTTTTACTTGCGAGCGAAGGCGAGTCGTGACATTCTGTCTAGAAGAAATAATAAATTAAAAAATATATTTAATTTATATAATGAAAACAGGGAAATAAAAACGGCAAAGCAGATTTGAAGAGAATATGTTCTTCCCTTTGCATCTTCGCTCTTTGTCATTTCATCAAAACAAACGGATGGAGTGCTGCGTGTTCTCCAGAATATAATTTAGAGCACCAATAGCTTGACACCGTGGTTGCCAAGTAGCAAAAAGTGTGAGGAGCTTTCTCTTTGTTCATGGCACATTTACATGCCAAACCAAAGGAACTTGAATCGCATTCCTAGTTTGGATTTCACAACAGCAATCTTCAGTTGTGACGTTAATGCATGGATGAGTCTGAAAACCACCAACGTGAAACTTATAAAGCCATCAGTTGGGACTGAGAATTTCCTATGGAGATGAGTCGCCTGAAAGCTACTGCTCCTTACGTAGGCATGGTGGTGGTGCAATTGGCTTACGCGAGCTCAAGCATCCTTTGCAAGCTTGCATTGGATCAAGGGCTGAGCTTCCTGGTCTTAGCAGTGTACAGGCATCTGATTGCTCTTGCAGTCTTTGGTCCTCTGGCATTTCTGCTTGAAAGGTTCGTAAACCAGCCTGCATTGGCTTGCGGTTGGAGTTTTGTGGATTCTGTTTTCTGATTCACTTGTTTGGTGCAGGAACCAGAGGCCTTCCTTATCGTTTTATGTTCTGGTGAGGATTTTCATCCTTGCTTTGTTTGGGACGACCCTTTATCAAAATGTGTACTATGTTGGGTTGGATTACACTTCTCCTACTGTTGCAAGTGCCCTGGCCAGTGTCGTCCCAGCTTTTACCTTTATCATGGCAGCCATCTTGAGGTTAGTTCGTGAGCTAGATTTTTGAGTTTCTTGGATCCCTCCTTTTTCTTGAAAATTGATTTTCATAACCATGTATAGACATAAAATTAAAATCCTATTAAAAGCTAACACGACAAACACACAATCCAAAGAAGAAGAGCATGCACGATCGCAACAGATTCTGTTTGTTCTTCTTGATTATAAAGAAATAAGGGCGAAAATCAAAACAAGCGTCTCAAATTAAATTAACAACATCATCATATGAGCGACCTTTTTTGGAAAAAAAATAAATCAAAATGATGCTCTTTTCATAATTTTATCCTCAAATTATCCCTTGACCCAACGCTCTACGACATAGCAGTTACCAGATAATTTTTACGATGTGTAGAAGCTAACAGATAGCTACTACAATATGTAGAAACTATCAAGTTAACTGCTATAATGTGTTTAGGGTAAATTTAAGATTTAGAATTTATATCGTGTAGAAGTTACCTAGTAGCTGTTACAACATACAGAAGTTACTCGATAGCTACTACAACGTGTCGAAAGCTATCCAGTAACTGCTACAACGTATTCAAGGTGAGTTTAAGATTTAAGATTTATACCATAAAGAAACTATTCAGTAGTTGCTATAACATGTAGAAACTACTCGATAGCTACTACAACATGTAGAAATTATCAATAGTTACTATGACGTATTTAATGTGAGTTTAAGATTTAGCGTTTAGGATATTTAAATATTATTTATCAATTTGGTAAAAAATATTTAAACTTCATCAAAATAATTTTAAAACAATTGTTGAAATTATTTTGATATAATAGTGTTCAGATATCCTAAACTTTAAATCATAAATCCTAAACCCACACTAAACACGTTATAACAATTACTGGATAGTTTCTACACGTTGTAGCAGCTACCAAGTAGTTTCTACATATTGTAGTTGGATAGCTTCTATACAGTATAAATTTTAAATCATAAACTCATCCTAAACCTATTATAGCAGTTATCAAGTAGCTTTTACAACGTACATAAGGGATAATTTCGGCATAAAATTATAAAAAGGGCACCCATTTAATTTTTTTGGAAAAAGAGATATTTTTTTGATGATTTATAAAATCTAGGACGCCCTCTTAATTTTTTGCCCAAAAATAAATTCAGACAACTCAAGTTCACTAGCAGGATTATTTGGCCTTCTCACAGGATGGAAAAGGTCACCATCAAGAGTGCCAAAGGGAGAGCCAGGCTTGTGGGCACCATCTTATGCATTGGTGGTGTCCTAGTATTCACCTTTTGGAAGGGACATCTGTTGCAGGGCTTTGTTAGAAGACCTTTGATTGAGGTACATGGCAGTGATCCTAAGAAAGGGGCTGTCAATGATCAAGAGAATTGGCTTAAAGGCACTGCTCTTATCCTAACCAGCCTTTTTGCCTTTAGTGCATGGCTTATTCTTCAGGTCATACTCTAACATTATCCTTTACATATATTTGGCCTTTACATAATCATGCTGAATAACTTTACAGGCAGTTGTCTCTAGGATCTACCCTGCTAGACTGTCAATGAACACCTTGATGTGCTTCTTTGCATTGGTGCAATCTTCTGCAATTGCTCTCATCTTTGAAAGGAATGCTTCATCATGGAGAATGGATTGGAACATAAAACTTCTAGCAATCTGCTACAATGTATCTTCTTCTCATCTCAATTGCAGTCTAGAGATGAAACTCGAAGCCTAAAGTTTTTCTGAATACTTTGCAGGGAATTGTGATATCTTGCCTCACATACTACTTGCAAACATATTGTGTCAGTGAGAAGGGCCCAGTCTTCGTTGCCACATTCTCGCCGCTGCTTTTGGTGATAGTAGGAATAGCATCGGCCTTCGTCTTCGCAGAACGGCTTCATATTGGCAGGTAAACAGCTTGAATCCAAATCTATGTAGCTCATGAGTAGTATATGAAGCTAAAATCTAAAATTTAAGCATGGAGCTCAAGTTTTTGCAGCTTGATTGGAGCCACCATTATCATAGTGGGACTTTACTGCGTTCTATGGGGGAAAAGCAGTGATTCAAATGAGAAGAATTCTGGAGTTGAAAAGAGTTCGAGGGATGCATGCCACTGAAGGACAAGTAGAACATTGCTTGTGTGAGCTCAAGCCCTTTTAACAACTACTGTATGCGCATGTACTGTCTCATAGGAATTGAATTAACTTACGGTGTATGAATTAACTATATCTGATTTTAGTTCCTCATTTGGGGTTCTAGAGGGTGATCATGTGATCTTTTGGGGAAGATAGTTCTCTACACTGAATTTGGATTTACAAAAGAGGATTTGAGAGGGGTGATTCTAGCAAACAATGCTTGTACAATCACTAATTTCACCAAGTCAACACATTCACTGTGTATTTTCTACAAACAAAGAAAACACAAAAGACAATAAGATGATAAATATTTTCCAACTAGATGATAAAAGTGTCAGATATCCATATGATTCGAGCTGGCAAACACATGTTTATGATCGGCCAGAACGTGAACAAAACCTTTCTATCTTTAAATATCATCACAAGTAGCATAGATAATGTGGAATCTTTCACCAAACACCAACAATTAAAAGAAGAATATACGACTGGTGAAGCCAACGACTCAGACAATAGTTTACAAAGAGTTGCTAAAGGAAAAAAGTTGCCACTACAGCAGTGAAGAAAACTCTACAGGCTGTTTCACTGGAAATCTTATAGATTTTTTCTTTCTTTCTGCTCCAGCTTGACCATAAAATTAAGTATTTCTTGGACTTCTTTAGGATGAAAAAAGATCAGAGTACCAGGCAAGCAACCAGCCTTATAGAAAGGTTAGATCAGCTCCACCTCTCCCAATTGATGTTGATGTTCATCCTATGCACCAAATTTTCCAGGATATAATATCTAACTTTCCTGGCACAGTTTTCTCCTTGCTTCTAAGTAAGGGTATACCTTTTGGTACTCTAAAATAGACCAAATTAGGTGTCTAAGAGAGAATTCAGGCCAAAAAAGGTTCGGGTACTGTAAATGACTAAAAGTGCTCTGCCAGAGAAGAAAATTACTCAACCTAGTCTCCCCTGACGTTCTGATTACAATATCAGGTTCTGAACAGCTAGCACTGTCTAAGTTCTCCTCTAAGTCAGTGACAAGAATAGAGTTAGCAGGATCAGAGCATATTTCTTCTGTCTTGTCTGCCAATTGCTCACAAGATTTGTTAATGGCTCGTAAAATTTCATTTGTAGAAGTATATGCCACACAAATTGAAAGAACGGGCCCAGTGTTATTGGCAGTGTGTACCATGGCCTTCTCAGCTGCAGACCGTATTGGCTCGGCCAAGAGGTCCAAGCTTCCCCAAAAGTTGATCTTCAACCCAAATTTATGCACAATGCTCTCTTCCTCCAAAAGCTGATCAATTTTTTCCTTCATCAAATGCATAAGGGACCCGACCTCTTCTGGTTTTCGCTTAAAGTTATCAATACTGAAAGCATACACTGTCACATACTTGACACCCATTTCATAGCAGTATTGGAGACTAGAAACAAGGGATGTGAAGCCTACATTATGGCCAGAGCCTTCTTTGATTTTCATTTTCTTGGCATATCTACGGTTACCATCCATGATAAATGCAATATGCTTGGGCATTGGACCAAAGGAGAGCACCGAGAAAAGGCACTTACGCAAGAATCGCCATACACTGTTGAGGTTTTTTGGTTCAGGCCTTTGACTATGCGTCTCCATCTGTAAATTCTAATATCAGTTAATGACAATATTTGGAACAGAGTTCAATCAAACAGAAAAAACCTTTCAGAAATACCAAGCAAAGACTTAATGGGAATGTATAATGTAAAGTAAAACTCTCTACAGGTACAAGATGGTACACATTATCAACCCAAGCATATTAATTATGAATTACAAAATAACAATTTGTATACTGTACCTTAATGCTATGCTCATGGTGATTACTAAATCTTGAAGTTGCACAAGGTGTAAGTGCTTACAAGTGGATACTAGTCAGGTTGTCACTATGCTTTGGTCTCATGTTTATCACACGTTCTAAGACTTCAGAAGGTCAGCTTTCTATCTGAGCACGAGGTAGATCATTGTATTTCTGTATGACATGTAATTGTGAAACGAAAGAGCATATCTAGCAATGTAATCTTGATTCGTTCGACTCCCTCTCAATCTGTTTAGATTACTTACAAATTCTCCGCAGGTTCCTTCTCAATCAGTCCCAAATTTTACACTGATTGATTGTGATGTATTTTTACACTAGCATCTAAGTTTTCTGTTCAATATGTATTTTCCTTTACATTTCTTTTCAATAGCCGACCCCACATAGTGGGATAAGGCTTGGTTGTTGTTGTATTTCTTTTCAATGTTGACATGTCATTAAGAAATTATGTATCATTATGTTATTGCTTCACAATTTCTCGCATGGTACCAAAGTCAAGCTCTTGATCCTCTTCTAGGTGACTGGGTGTAGTCTAGTGTTTATTTAATTTTTGTTAATTTTGAAAATAAAAGGTTTTTTATAATTAGGGAGTGGTTAAAATTTGAGGGAACGAAATTGTATTTTTACAAATAAAAGATCTGGGTTCGAGTCTATAAAAAGGGTTAGAATCTCATATATTAAAGGATCTTCAGCTTAATAATATTTCTCTCTTCGGGAGTTTCTACCAGTTGTTGGGCTTATGCAGAGGGATTAAGCTATGTACCATTGTTGGGTCATGCATATCGAATATGAGCATGCATATAAAGGTTGCTCATGGGTTGTTGCACCAGAAGAAGTGACATCAGTCTCATCTCGAAAACATAATTTACAGATCAATCAAAATGCAAATGATTTGTGAATGTTGTGTTATTAGAAATAAGGGGTGAACCATAAGATGTATGATTGCTAAGCAGTAGAAGATGTAAGGAACAAAATGTGGGATGAGCTAAACCCATGCAAAAGAAATTTTAAAGCAAATCAAAATTTATCGAAGATATCATACTTTATTTTAAAGTAAATCAAAATAAACAACGGAGACCATCACCAAATATGAGAAGAAATCCAACAAAAAAACGCCTAAAAACTAACATTGCCAACACTAATACGAGTAAAAAAAAAGGAAATAGGAGAAGAAACTAGCTCATACCTCTCTCCCTCCGAAGGTATATCTCGACCTTCGATCCAAAATTTGGAAGGAATTGAGGGGGGCGAGACTTTATTAAAAGGGAGGAACACGCTGGGGATTCACTGCTTCTTTGCAATCAATTGGACGGTAGAGAACGTCGCGTTGTGTACCTACTTTCGGCGGTTTCGGCCGCCGTAATCTTTGCTTATTAGCTATCCGGATCCCTAGGGTCAAAAGGAGTACTTCAGACGCTGCTACAGCGGTTGTCACAGCGGAAAAGGAAAGTCGCGTAGCGTGCAAGCTGAAAAGAACCCCTAGGGCGGCGCGCGGGGTCCTTTATCGCGAGGAAAGGTGGAACCTTTAAGGCTGACCGAAGATGACGACCGCGCGTGGCAACCCCCAACGGGCAGCGGCGGCCGCGGCGACCACCTCCGGCGCAGTTGCTACAGCGACGATGCTGAACAGCAGTAGGCAGGCGGAGAAGAGGGTAGAAGGTGGGAGGCGAGGCGGCGTCGTGGGCGTCGGCAGGAAATAAAAAAAAAATGAAATAGGGCACTAGTTAGGAAGATGATTATATTAATCAAATTGAACATTTTTCAAATAAGCCCACTTAAAATTTGTAATTCAATTAGGTTCCTAATTTTTTTTAATAAAAAAACTAAATATTATAATTTCTATCCTGATAAATAGTAAAATGTTCGTTTTAATATTTTCGTCTATTTATTTTAAAATTAATATGAAAAAAATTAATTATAAAAATTAATTTATTAATTCGAATAATGATGAAGATAGGAATATATGAGAACCGACGGCAAGGAGGACAGACATGACGAAGATTTTTTATTTAGCAGCATCATTTGTTGTCTAGTCATTATCACCTCGCCATTATATTTTTCAAAGAGTAAGAGTAGATGACCCAAACTAGATTCTCTCAATTAGTCAACTCCCCAGGACAAGGATAGGATCGTATGATATATATATATAATACAGACGCCATGTGCCTTAGATTGATGCATGATCAACTCCATGAACAGACATCACCCAAGTAGATCGAGTGTTTATTTATATTATCACACTGCTATTAGCATACGAACGACGGACTACAAAGTTTTAGTCGCTTTACGATGAACACCTTCGGTGAGTGCCGCAGGAGAGATTAAACTGTTGTGTTTCATAAATGGCAAAAATTCTAAACGGGGATTGTTTTGTTGGGAGCTGCAGCGGCTTCCGTCTCCTGCTCGCCCTCGTTCTCGCCGGACATTTCCTCGAGAGACTTCCCCTTCGACTCCGGCACCAGGAAAGTGAAGAGGAGGCCGAGTAGGTTGCAAGCGGCAAGCACGAAGAGCGCGTTCCGGACGCCGATACCGGCAGGGTAGCCCTTGTCGCGTTTCGCAGGGTCCCTGCTCTGCGCCGCGTACTGGAACCCGAACGCCCCCACGATGGCCCCGGCCTTCCCCGCCGCCGCCGAGATACCGTGGCACGTCGACCGCAGGCGGGCCGGGAAGATCTCCGCAGGCACGATGAACGTCGTGCTGTTCGGGCCGAAGTTGGCGAAGAAGAAGGTCAAGGCGTACATGAGGACGAAGCCGATGTGGTTGCCCGGCGTGGTCCAGTGGTGGTAGGGCACGGCGAGGGAGAGCATGAAGACGGTCATGAAGAAGAAGCCCATGACCTGGATGGTGAAGCGGCCGATGATGTCGATGAAGGCGATGGTGAACCAGTAGCCCGGAACGGTGCCGCAGAGGGCGATGAGGGTCTGGGCGCGGGCGATGCGGTAGACTTCCTCGATGGCGTTCATGGTGGCGGCCTTGGGGATCCAGTTGATGGCGCTGAAGATGTCCTTTTGGAAGAGGTTCTGGCTGTAGAAGGCGATGTCGAGGAGGAACCAGGTGGTGGTGGTGCCGAGGAGGTGCATGCCGTGGCGCCGGGCGAACTCCCTCGAGAAGAGTCCGAAGTTATTCGCCTTCTTCGAGGTCAGCTGCTCCACCTTTTCCTGCTCCTCCACGATTTGCACCTGGAGAACCCTCGACATGTCGGCGGCCGCCTGCTTCGCGTTCTTCGCCACCAAGGCGGTGTACCTCGCCGTCTCCGGCATCTTCATCCGCCAATAGTAGGTCAGCACCGCCGGCGCAGCGCCGAGCATGAGAATGATTCGCCAGACGTAATCGGCTTCGGGCACGGTCGAGCCGGCGCGGTCCACCGCATAAGGCGGCGCGTCGAACCTGTTCGATAGAATGCGCGTGAGGCGATATCAACTAATAGCCGAGAACTATTGAAGACGGAACCTGCTATTGAAACCAGCAGAGAATATGAGGGCGACGATGCCGCCGGTGATTATGCCGAAGCCCTGCATGGCAAATACGGCGGCGATGAAGGCGCCGCGCGTCTTCTTGTTGGCGTACTCGGACATGATGGTGGCGGAGAGCGGGTAGTCGCCGCCGATACCGAAACCGAGCCAGAAGCGGAAGAAGCAGAGCGTGGCCATGACGCCCTTAGCGGTGTGGCCGAAGGAGAGGCCGGAAGCCACGGA
>JBBUKS010000029.1:591904-602052 GCA_038050645.1 Hedychium gardnerianum
CCCGCGGCTACGTCGAGCGGACGGATGGACGAGACAGGATCCGACAAGAACTCATGGATCCAAATCGCCCGCTCCACAAAAGCAAGGCGATCCAATTTCATAAATGGGGTTGACGCGGGGCAGTCAAGCTGTAGGTGTTTAAATTTGTTTAATAAAATAAAAGAGCCCACTAAGTTGAGCTTAAAATAAGTAAGTTATTAAAATAATTATTTAAATTTGATTTAATTTTGTTTTTATGAATTTAAGCTTAATTTAAGTTGGATTTAAATTTGATTCGTTTAGATGTTATTAATTTTTTAATTTAAATTTATTTGATTGATTAAAATTTTTATCTTTTAAATTTGTTTGATTGATTATTAAATTTAATAATATAAATTTATTTATTCAATTTAATTTTTTATTTATTTAATATTTAATAAAAAAAATTATTGATGAACAGTCAAATATATATATTTAAATTTATTTATTTAATTAAATTATTATTAAATTGAACATCAAATTTATTTATTTTTGTAGTAAAAAAATGACCCACAAGCCTCTCGAATTATGCATCTCTCACTCCTCTCACTCGTTTACCTGGATGACGATTGGTCCGGACTAATGGTTAGTACGTCGAATGTTGTCATCATAAGATCTGAGGATCAAATCTTGATTATTAGTCAGGTTCCTATCCTGTCTCATGTGTTGATCATTATTTAAATTAACTAGATTAATTTTTATGATTTATCTTCTTCGTATTAATTTTAAAATGAATTAATGAAAATATTAAAACGAGTGTTTCACTTTTATCATCATGAATGACGATTGGTCCAGAACTGGTGACAGACGCACCTCGGGATGGTGTGATTGAACCGGTTCCATCGGTTAGGTTTCAGTGAATTGAATTGTAAAGTCTGAATTTACCACTTCCGAAGTCAAATATCCTATTGATTTGACCATCTTTTACACGTGATATCACATTTATTGATCAAGAATTATGAAAGAGTTTCAACAATCTACACAAGTCAGAGTTCAAATGTTCTAGTTAAAGCATTCTAAAAGTAATTGCCCGAATATTTAGGTAATTGGCTCGATCGATGGGTGGCCATCACATCATCACTTCATCTCCTCTGCAAACACATGACGTATATCTAATGGTTTCAGTTAATGCAGATGCCCTTGCACGTCCCCTCCATCGCCAAATATCTGACGAAATGGCCTTCTTCTGGGCATTGCTCAAACCGTGCAACCAGGAAACCAAGCGAGGAAAGGAGCACTGACACCGTCTCCCAGCACGCCTTTGAATTCCTAACTCGCTCCTACAGAAACCTCTCGTTTTCCAAGTCCTGAAACCCTCCCCAAACATACGAACTGAACCAGCTGCATTAAATCCTCCAGGAAGGCATGGAATGCGACACCACGTCCTGCACCTAATAAAGTTATTAGCATCAGAATGAATACATTTTCTGGAGCCGAGCCATTAATTCAGAGCAGGGTGGTGTAAACTTCTCTGTATTTGAGCTGCTCAGTTGAGACTTCACTGTTCAGTAGCATGCAGATGACTGCAGTGAGAGGAGCCATAGAGGATTGAAGTCGAAATCATTCTTTGATAACACACACTCTGTTTTTTTTTTAACAGAGAATTGTGTGCATTGAATAATAAGGACTATTCGCCAACTGTCCTATTTATATTGTCTTTACTCCATTCCTTCCCCAACCATCCCCTCTTGGTTCTGTTTGTCCTCTTCCTCCTCCACCACCACCACCAGCTTCTCCTCCCTCCTCTCTCTCTCTGGTAATGATTTCATCCATGATCATCAGATCCTGAGAAGCTTTCCTTTGAGGGGAATGTTGTCTGGCTCGGGGAATCCAGATATATAACTAATCTCGGCTCTGATTGATATTTGTATTTGGAGATCTCGGACCAGGCTTCATTCCCCTCAATATCCAGCTTCACTTTGTTTTCGGGGAAACCTTTTTATTTCTTTTTTATTTTATTTACATCTTCTTTAAAATGTCATTTGTGCTTCACAATTTTGAGGTATTTTGTGCTTGAGGAAAGGTTTCGCATCAGATTATATGTTTTCTGAGATTTTAGTTGCAGATTTTTAACGTTTTGTATAGTTTGTTGCTGCAATATAATAAGGATCGATCCTGTGAATGATCCCAGAAATCTGAAAGCAAATCTTTGTTTGTACTTATTTGAGATCGATTATATTTTAAAAGGTAATTGATTGTTAGCAGTGGCTCTGGCAAATGGTTTAAGGAAAATTTAGAAATATTTTTCTTAATCAGGAAATAAATTACAATCGTTCTCGAATTTTTCATATTTCAACTTCTTCTTCTTCTTTTTTTTTAAAAAAAATAATTTATATTTTATTTTTTATAAAAAATATCCTATCAAATAGGCCCCAAATGCCTGAAAAAAATTATAACTTACTGCAGCCCACTATATTTTTCTGACAATCTCAAGTAACTGCCAAAGATGGTGTGTGGCCTTTTATGACAGTTCCAAATAAATACCATTATTATGTTTTTTTATAATAAAAAAAACATTATAGGAATTCTAGGGAAAAAAATTAAATCAAAATTAAGTTTTGAATATGAAGATATTTAAACCCACTGTGTAATTCGAATTATAAAATATTACACATGAGAGTACTCATTTCAGTATTGAAACAAAACTCGTGCTAAGTGTTACCTACAAGTATTTTAAAAATGCTCTCTTCCCTTCCATCGCTCCTCGCTTCTCTTCCTCTTCTCCCAAATCTCTCCGACACAAGCTGCATCTTCCTCGACTCCGCCGCCTCTGTCCGCCTCATCGGCTTCTCCGCCGCCCGGAGAAACTTCAACCTCGCCTCGTCCGCCCACGCTGCCATCCTCAAGTCCGGACTCCACTCCAACCTCTTCGTTGCCAACTCGCTCCTCGACGCCTACTCCAAATGCGGCCACTTGGACCGGGCACTCGACCTGTTCGACCGAATGCCCCGCAGAGATGTCGTTTCCTGGACCACCATCATCTCGGCGCACTGCCTCAACGGATCGGCGGCGGACGCGATCGGTGTCTTCGTGGACATGTTGTCGGAGGAAACAGCGCCTTCTCCCAATGAGTTTACGGCTGCAGCGGTCTTGCGGGCGTGTGGGATGCTGACTGACGAGAGGATGGGGAAGATGTTTCACGGTCACCTGGTCGCCTCTGGGTTTGCATATGACGTGTTCGTATATAACTCCTTGATCGATATGTACGCAAAGACTGGGTCTATCGTGGATGCTGAGAGGCTTGTTGGTGGTTTGAGTTCCAGGGATGTGGTTTCTTGGAGTACCATCATATCCGGCTGCGTTCTCCATGATATGCTTGAGCATGCACTGGTTCTGTTTGTTGAAATGTTAGAAGAGGGCATCGTGCCTAATATAGTAACGATGTTGAGCATCATCCAGGCTTGCTCATTGTTGGGAAGACCGAGCTTGTTTACTGCTGTTCATACTTGTCTCATTAAGTGGGAACTCCACCATAGTATTCCTGTTGCAAAGTCTCTCGCCATAATGTATGCCAAGAATGGATTTTTTTATGAGGGAATGAAGGTTTTCCGCAAGTTCTTTTCGCCAAATGAGAATGAGTGTTTTGATCCTGATCTTATTGCAGCACTTATCCATGGTTGCACCCAAACAGGATCTTTGGACCATGGCAAGGCCATTCATGGGTGTGTGTTCAAGATGGGTTTTTTTCATTGTACCATTGTGGAGAACTCCGTTATTGATTTGTATGCAAAGCATGGGCAAATTGAGTCAGCACATTTTATTTTTGTAAGGATGGAGGAGAGAGATATTGTATCTTGGAACACAATGATCTCGTGTTTACTGAAGAACGATCATGCCGATGAATCCTTAGATTACCTCAGTCAACTCCATGCTGCAAGTGGAAGCGAGTTAATGCCAGACTTTGTAACCATAATCAGTTCGATACAAGCTTGTGCCGTGATGTCCTCACTGGAGAAGGGGCAGATATTGCATAGTTTAGTCATCAAATCAGGATTCAATTCAGATGTTTTTGTCTGTAATGCTCTCATAGATATGTATGGGAAGTCAGGATGGGTTAATTCCGCTAACCAGATTTTCCAGGAGATGGATGTAAGAGACCTTGGTTCTTGGAATTCGATTATTTCGATTTATGGGATCCATGGAAAGGGAGCTTCAGCTTTACAAGTATTCAAAAATCTCAGGCTTACACAAACACATAAACCAAACGCTGTAACATTTGTCAATGTTATTTCAGCTTGTGGTCATTCGGGTTTGCCATTGGAAGGCTTTGAGTGCTTTGAAGTCATGCAAAGGGACTATGAAATTGAGCCAACTATAGAGCACTATGCTGCAGTGGTAGATCTCTTGGGGAGATGCGGAAAGCTTATTGAGGCAGAGAAATTTATTGAAGAGATGCCTATCAAACCAGGTCCATCCATTTGGGGATCACTGTTAGGTGCTTGTGTTATTCATCGGAATGTTGAGATGGCAAA
The DNA here is from genome assembly GCA_038050645.1 of Hedychium gardnerianum. Classification (NCBI taxonomy): domain Eukaryota; kingdom Viridiplantae; phylum Streptophyta; class Magnoliopsida; order Zingiberales; family Zingiberaceae; genus Hedychium; species Hedychium gardnerianum. The sequence continues at coordinate 596,395 of JBBUKS010000029.1, forward strand.
AAGAGCGGCTGCGGAGCTGTCTGTTATGGAACCGGATAGTAATGTCTGGAGGGTAGCATTATCAAATGTATATGCTTCTGTTGGACTATGGGATGAAGCTGCAAAGGTGAGAGCTGAGATGAAAAGGGAGGGATCGAGAAAGGAGCCTGGTTGGAGTTATGTTGTGTTGCGGGGCATGGAAAAGTTTAAATTCATAGTGGGCGACACGCGGCATCCAGAGACTGATAGCATATATCAGGTTTGGAGGAGTATCATGGAGCATATCACCGATGGATTTGTTAAGACACTCTGATGGTGCTGGTTGTCACAATTGAGGTGTGTATATAGTTAAAACAGAAAGTGAAAATGAGAATCAGATTGATCAGTGAACTAAAGCTCTATCAACAAGTTATAAAAATTGAGCAGCTGTGAAAGATAATACTAGTGAGCATTGTCCTCTTCCCTTTTTCTACCTCTACGCAAACTTATTGTTCATTGTAAGGTTGTTAGTGAGCTATCCCTGCTTATTCTTCTTTGATTCTTTATGCCCCTGTTCAATGCATTTCCATGTTCCATCTGCTAACCGGAAGCAAAGGAATTCACATCTATTTTATTAGGAGGAAGCATGTTAATAATAAGATCGCTGCAGTTGTTCTTGTGGCAACATCAGCATCTGAAGCTGCACTGGAACTGAAAATGGCTTCATAGAAGTTCCATATAGATGAAATCCCCAAACTGAACATATTGCTACTACATGCGGAATAGAAAAAAATGATCATATTTGATTGGTGAACTCAAGTAAAAGAAGCGTAAGGACAAGGGTTGGTGATTCAAGGAGCATTTTATAGTCAACTTAATTTTAGGGTGAAGAGAAGGATTGCTTCTGTTAAGAAAGGAAGGAAGCCATGAGCTTTAGGAAGGAATTTTGCAAAAGAATAAAGCATTACTGGCAAGTTTTTAGGCTTGTTATCTTGTAGCTTGAATAGGGAAAGGCAGTATAACAACAAATTGAATTACGTCCTTTTTTCACTCCTTTTCTTAAAAAAAAAGGAAGAATTGCTATTTTGCCTTCTCTTTGCAGACAAAATGTTCATCGATGTACACATTGGTGTGGAAACATGTGCTGTGGAATCAATTGTGGCAATGTGCTGTGGAATCAAGAATCTCTTTTGGGTGACCTATAAAACAATTCTTTAGGGTACATAAAGAGAATCCAAAAGCATCAAGTTCACAGTTCTAATGTTACGGGAGAATCCTCGGCCCTGTTTAGATATGTTGTTTCACTAATGAGAGGTACTTTTTCCTGCAAATTAAGTCTTAATTTCTTCTGATTCACACGCCATATCAATTAGAGTTCTTTATTAAGTCTTAATTTCTTCTACTTCCTGCATGTTGGCTCGTGAATTTTTTGTTGTCACTCGTCAAATCAGTCAAGTGTTTGTTGCAGTGAAACAATAGCATACCAACTTGTTCTTTTCTGTTTAGTTATTTGAGTAGTTCCTCGAATTTAAATCTAGATAAAGATGGGCATTTTTTGAATCAATGCTCCTGGTCCACGGTAGGACAACTGAAGTTTTCATGTCTGTAGGATATCGTTTGGGCCAAAAAGCTGCATGCCTATCAACTGTTCCCTTTGCTCTATATTCTCCTGTCAAATGCATTGTTGCACTTTCTCCTTTCATGATAGTTGATACGGTCGGTATCTAGTCGGTTTCAAGTCAGCGAATGCATTTATGTGGTCCCATCTCAAGCTACCGAGTCCATCTGAGTTGGTTCGAGCTAATCCAATTGTTCAACATGCTGACCTCTTGGCCTGCCGAGTAGTCCGATCTCCCGACTTGTTAACCTTCTAACCTGCCAACTTACAGTTGGTCCGACCTGCCGACATGTGAAGGGACAGACACGATGATTATCATGGTGCCATTGTAAAGAGGTGCATCATTTAAGGAGGTAGAGGTTAATCTCTAAGAGGGTATAATCATCTAATCTCATCTACTTTTACTCGGTTCTTTATCACTTTATTTTCTATTATTTTATTTGAGATTCCAGGATGATTTAGGCATTGGACTCCCGGTGAGTCTTTTAATGCATATTAATTTCATAGAAATCGGCTTTGTCACGAGAAGAAAGTGAGGAGAAAATTTCAACGTAATCGTTCTTTGTTGTGATATGAATTTCTACTACCGTGTTATCACGGTGAGATTTTTGCACCGTTAGCAAAGAAGTGATTATCAAGATCTCACATTCAAAATACTTCTTAATTATTTTCATCTTGCAGATCAAAGATCTTTGTCTACCTACTTTTCTTCAAACATGATTATTCTGTAAGATCCTTGAACAGTCGGATCCTGTAAGATAATCGCGCAGAGACCAGCTCCAACAAACTGGAACGTGTTCCAGGAACCTGACTGATATTTTTTGCGATTAGATTCTCTGAGCCAGCTGCCAAAATTATGAAACTGATCTGATCTGTCTTCACGTTTCCCCAGTTGCTATCCTGTTTCCTCCACGACCGACACTGACACGCCATCCCACGCCTGGTCCTGGCCCTGGCCCTTCTCGCCTCGCGCGCTGAGGAAGATGACGAAGCAAGTTGCAGCTGAAGGACACATGCCATCTCTCTCCCTGCTCCCTGTGTGCGCCTCCTCACGCGGCCGGCTCGGCCCCACGTTGAAGTTTCTCCTCTCATCTTCTTCCGGGAACAGAGTGCGTGGCCTGGAACGGCTTGTCTGTGTTCCTTGGCGATGGCCTTCCCTAGTGAATGGTGATAGAGCAGCGAGCGAATAACCACCACTGATTGGATTTCAATGATTAAGCGAAGGATTAAGGAGACCTGCTTTGCTTATTAGGTGTGATTTGATTTCTTAGAGAATGTAAATGATTGATCTACATCAATCTGCAACGGAGGTTTTGATGGCAACTGCATGCGCTTGATTGAAGTGGGAACTAACTTGCTCAGATACATCAAAACAAGTCAAAGAAACAAAAAAAGAAGGTACAGAATGGATTTTATAACAGTTCGAAAGTAAGATGATGCAGAGCGTGATTCAGAGGCTGCCGTATGATTTCTTGCAGTGAAGAATCGCGTCGTAGACGGAGACATCCGCATTGCTCCGGCACCACTCGATTCCCGTTCTCGAGCCGCCACTGCTCGCGCTTCTCCTGCACCTCTTACGCGCCGCCTTCTTCGGAATCGCCGAGCTCAAGCCTTTGACCTTGTTGCGGAGGGGCACGAGGAGGCAGAGGTAGTAAGTCCACAGGATCCTCTTCAGCGAGGCGGCGCCGTGGATGAGCACCGTCGACTTGGGCTTCGAGCTAGTACCGCCGGGCTCGAGGCTTGTCGGTTTGGAATTCAGCGGCGGGCAGGGGGAGGAAGGCTCTGTTCCGGCGGCGGTGGCGAAGTGGAAGCCGTTGACGTCGATGGTCCAGCGCGTGGAAGCGCCGGCGGAGGGGTCCATTTCGATGAAGGAGCAGGCGGCGTCATCCCCGTCGGCGACGGCGAGGGAGGAGCTGTCGAGGGTGACGAGCCACCGGTAGGAGAAGGTCTCCTCGCCGGAGCAGTAGTGCTTCGAGGCCTCCATGGCTGGCGGTGCGGAGAGGTCTCAGAGAGGAGGAATTATTAATAGGGAGATTGATTGTCGAGATGAGAACAAAAGGGGAGACATCAAATTGTTAGTAAATCTTCATTTCATACCTCAAAAAAAAAAAATCCATTTTTGATGGACCTCATCATCTTAAATTCTGGATTACACATTCTCTTTTTAGATTTAAAGTCTCTATAATTGCATTAATTATGCATTCCGTGGACCATCCTCCAGAGTTTGCTATTGGATTTGAATTTGGAAGAACAAAGTTGGCCCATGAACGAGGTTGGAGATTGGGTCATGTTATGAAAAGCTTCTTTCCTGAAACTGAAAACTTGGAGAAGGCTTTTTGATAAAGGCAGACATTGTGGGTGTGTGGTGGTGCTATTGAAGTTCAGGGACCTGTTAATGAAAAGGATTGTAGAAATGGCAATAATAGAGTTGTATGGCTGGAAGAAAGCAATGTAGTTGGCGAATCAGTTGACATCGATGACGATTGTTCGAGTTGAGTCGGTATCGATATTTTTTTGAAGGGATTAGTATCCCATGGAGAAATTTAGAAGAAACGTCGAGATCCAAAAGTGTATATGATGGTGGTAATAAAAAGATAAAACGATCGTTCTCAATATTTCCGTCAGTCTATTTCAGAATCAATACGAAGGAGATAAATCACGGAGACTAATTTATTAGTTCGAATAGTGATCAATACATGGGGAAGAGCAGGAATCTGACTACTAATCAGGATTTAATCCTCATACCTTATAATGACAACGTCTCATGCACTCATCAGTTCATCTTATGAAAACTCCAATGTATATGAGATAAATATTAATAAAATTATTTGAGAAATAGATATTGTTCATTGAAATTTACTCTAGTTGAGAATGTAAATAAAAAGTCTGGTTAACATTGGATATTAGTTTAGGAAACTTAATTAATTTAGTTCTATGTGTTTCTTTTTTTCTTATTTTTGAATAACTCAATTTTGAAAGGATAATTTTCTGGAAAGTGGGGAAAAAAAGTTTTTTTAAAAAAAATATATAAATATGTAAACACATATAGCATGGGGTGGTGGCGCAGTTGGCTAGCGCGTAGGTCTCATAGCTCTGAGTAATCCTGAGGTCGAGAGTTCGAGCCTCTCTCACCCCAACTATTTTTTTTTTCCTTTACCTCAACCAATTCCTCTACCCCCAACTATTTTTTTTTTCCTTTACCTCAACCAATTCCTCTACCTCCTGGATTTTATCAACACTATTTCGCCTAAAATAATTTTCACAGAATTTAAAAAACTTTCCTAAATTCCCATAAAAAAATCCACCCCGTCAAACTCTTTCAGCGTAAACACAGCCTGAATCTCAATCCTTTCCTAGAAAGAACCTCGTGAAGTGATCTGATGGCGATGAAGAAGCTAGCAAAGGAAGAGTACTAGCTCTGAAGGGAGGGAGGCATCGCCTCGTGAAGCCTGATGCAACGCCGTACAAACTGTACAACTGATTCTGAGCACGCACAGTGAATTATGATCAGCCAATCAGTTACCACACTCCCACAATATTTCAACGCTACTGGCTGTCTAGGTCGAAAGATTCAATCTACGGGGCGACGAGGAGGCAGGTCGAGAATCTGTACATATCACAGAAAAAGAGCTCCATATAAGGGGCTCCGACGCTCAAGTCAGATCTGATCGTCCGAAGGTGTTAAAATAGTAAGTAAGAGAGTTTGTGATCAGAAAAGAATCTCCTCTTCGCAGTGACTCCTGTTGCTTTATATATTCCTCAAAAACATATACGACATGCATTAATGATGCGTCTTGTTGAGGCATGGACGAGCATGTTCTAGTCTGAAAGTATCGTCGCTCCTCGTATTTCAGGGGAGTGCCTAGGGTACAGTTGGGGGTGTTTTGGCCGTACCGTTGAGGGGTGTTGTGGTCGTACCGGTGAGGGATGCTCTGGCCGTAGTATCGAGGAGTGTTGTGGTCGTACAGGCGGCGTTGAAGTTAACCTTTAGGGGGTGTTTGGTTCAAGTTATCATATAAAACCTTGGTTATATGATTACCAGGTAATCATATAACCAAGGTTATGGGGAATAAAATATAACC
>JBBUKS010000029.1:602152-644031 GCA_038050645.1 Hedychium gardnerianum
TTCATTGAAATTTGTCATAGTTTAACGCTGGCTGGCAACCTAACGCAACCCTCCTCCTTTATCCGGGCTTAGGACCGACCATGACTAGTTCGTCGTGGACGGAGTTTTTAATTTTTTTTAAATCATCAAAAATATATATAATCAAGTTTTTTTTATTAAAAAAAATATCTTATTTATTCAGTCGTGTATAATTATTTGACTATACTTAATGATATTTAATATTATTATTATTATTATTTATCTAAATTTATCACATAAATTCTAAATCAATCGGACGTATTATAAAAGTACTCACATCTAACGATCCATCAATCCAGTATTTTTAGGTCAACCGTCTATTAAAGTAAATTTATTCGTTAATTCGTCGAGATTGAGACTCGATCTTTAAATACTTGAAAAATTAAGAAAACGTCCTGTAATAATTAAAAAAGTATAGCTGCTATAATATATGTAGTAGTAATAAAATCGTAACTGTTATAACGCGTCGGATCGATTTAGAATTTAAATAGGAAATAATAATATTGATCTGGCCCAGGATCGTCGTCGGGTGAGTCATCGGTGAATTGACGTTGATGTTCACTTGACCGTCAATCACCTAACAACGAGGAGAGTTTGCAAAAGAAATCAGCCAATGCTTACATAAAAGTAGAGCAAAGAAGAGGGGTTAGAGGGACGATTAAGGATTTCTTGGCGTAGTCATTCCGACGCTCAAGTTAGGATTTTGTGGAGTGAAGAAGATGAACAGTAATTAGGATTTATGAAGGTGTATATGCGCGTCCCTTTGCATGAGGAGGCAGGTGAATTTTTATAGCGTTGCATCGGTGTGGGGGTCTATGTCTTCCATTTGCTCTGCATTTCTCGTTACGTTACCTCATTCATTAGACACTTACTCAAAGTAAACAATCACATTTTCCACGTTCTTCTCGAGATAATGGTTACATTGTTCGCATTCTTCATGAGCCACGATTATCAATTTCAGGTTACGCAGAGGGAATCGTACGAACCAAATTAAGTACCATGAAGAGTCGGGAAATCATGACAAACTGGTGTCTGCTAGAAGTCGAGGGTTTTATGGAATCGGGGTCCATTAAAAGTTAGGAAATTATGATGAACCGAGGATTGTGTGGAGCGGGAAAATCATGATGAGCCAGGATCCGATAGAAATTGGAGCCATTAAAAATTGAGAAATCACGACGAGTCAAAATTCGCTAGGAGCTAGAGCGGTTAAGAAACGAAGAATCACGGAGAAATAAGATCACCAAAAACCGTGGTTGTAAGAATCGATCTTATGCTTATGTCATCTGTTGATTTTTCTTAATTTATTTATCATGTGATAATCAAATATAAATAGTAGGGAGATAATTAAATAATTATATATATTGAATAATAGAGTTAGGCATTTTTTTTAATAAAAAATTAACGTACGACGTCCTTTGATGATTTAGAAGAAGAAAAATTTGTCGGTTGACTTTTAAGCATTTTTGTTCATCTGAATTTAAACTGTTTTTTTTTTCACTATCTCCCAATGGCGAAGTTGCTGTAGGGTTGCTGGTGATTTGGGTGACTCTCAAGTCCCATCAAATTAATTCCATCATCATTACAGTTGCTAAATTGTCTAATCCGATTCCCCTCAATAATGTAGTTAATAAAAATAATTAATTAAATTAAATAATCCTAAAATAATCTATTCAATTTTATAAAAAAAATTTATCGATCATCAAAATAATTAAAAAGTACTAATAAAAATATATTCAAATAACCAATATTCTTAAGCCCGTTTTTTATTGGAGGAAAAATTCTCTACAATACGTCATAGTTAAAATTCGAATCTTAAATCTCTTGATTATTTATTGAAAAATTTAACCATTATATTATTATCCAGGGGGCCTCAATAATGCAGCCAAGTCAAGTTAAGAGGATGCTTCCTAATAATTAATAATTCATTTTATACAGGTTGTATTATGATGTTTTGATATTCTGAGAAACATGAAAATTTATTCTTTTTATTTAAAGCCTGTTATGACCTTATTTATGAAGCCCATTACTAGCCCATCGAAACCCTAAATGCTACATATAGCTTCGAGGCGCATTAAGCCCATTAGTTCCCCCCTCACTTGACGCATCTGCGCCGCCGCTGCCTCCATCGAACCTCCGCCGCCGCCGTCGAACCCCCGAATGGGGAAGAAGAATAAGAAGGATTCCGGTGATGGATCCGACGTGATCCAGTCTCTTTTCTCCGTCGACAACCCATTCCGCCGCACGCCCCAGGAGGAGTTGCCCGTCGCCCCGCCGGCACCGGAGCTATTGCTCGCTGAGCAGTCCTTGGACCGAGAAGATCGCGCTGGAGTTGGTGTCGCAGAGGCGAGGAAGAGAAAGCGTGATAAGGCGAAAGCAGCTCCTGTCCTCGACTCGACCTTCGCTTCGGTTCCCGAGAAAAGGGAGCGAGTTGGTGATGAGAAAGAAGAGAAGAGAAAGAAGAGAAAGAAGGATGAGATTGAGGAGGCGTACGAGAAGAGAAAGTACGGTGTAGAAGAGAATGATGCCGAGGGCGGTGAAAGGGCCGCCGCGGCTGAGAAGAAGAGGAAAGCGGAGGATTCGGACTCATCGCAACAGGTTGTCCCCGAGAAATCGTTTGATGATGAGAGCAAGCTTGCGAGGACGATTTTCGTGGGCAATTTACCATTGAAGACCACCAGAAAGGCTTTGTCCCATGAATTTATAAAGTTCGGGCAGATTGAGTCTGTCAGAATTAGATCCGTGCCGATTGTTGATGTGAGTGTTCGAAACTTTGGAATCGTGGATATTCACTTCTATTGAACCTCATTGTTGTTCTGGTTTTCTGATTTAGACCAAGGTTCCCAGAAAAGTGGCTATACTGAAGGGAAAAGTTAATGATGCTGTTGATCGGTCAGTGAGTTCTTCGTACAAGTTGTTATAGGAACTTATTAGTGCTAAGTTTGTTATACTATTTCTCTTTCAAGAATTCTTCTACTGGGATTCAAACAACCAAGCAATTTGAATTGTGAGATTGCAGTATGCTTGGCAAGAGGACTGCCATTACTTTTTCTAATAGTTCCTGCTATAAGTGCTCTTCTGCAGCTTTATTTATGCATTTACCAGCATACTCATATAATTTTTTGTTTTTGACTTTTGATCTACCATTGTGTTCTTTTACATGGCAGTGTAAATGCATACGTTGTGTTTAAAAATGAGCAATCTGCTAAGGCTGCATTATCTCTGAATATGACATTGGTGAGTGTTTGCTGACAAAGATGCTCATAAGCTTTGTTAGTTATTTCCTTTTCCATTTGATGTTTGGTATAATTTCTTGGATTATATTCTTCCTTTTAATTTAAGATACTTATGCTTGACTTTAGTTTGAAGGAAATCATATTCGTGTTGATATAGCATCTCCACCACGTAAGCAGCAGATAGGAGAGGCTCCCCTCTATGAGAGAAAGAAGACTGTTTTTGTGGGAAATGTTCCCTTTGATGTGAAGGTACCACCCTATACATTTGATGGCTTGTCATATATAATCTTTATGTCTTGTATCAAGGATGGGGGTTATTTCCTTTCACTTGTTTGGGATTTCTATAATTACTTGTGCTTTGCTTGCAGGATGAAGAGCTTTACCAATTGTTTTGTGGATCAGATGTATCAGCATTTAATGTGGAAGCTATACGGGTTGTTAGGGATCCTCATACAAGCTTGGGAAAGGGAATTGCATATATCTTGTTTAAAACACTGGTATGATTGACTAGACTATATCCTAATAGTATTTTTTTCTCCCTTATCTTATGTTTATATTATTGTATCTACTCTCTGCACAAACTTGTTACGTGGGTGAAGAAATACAGTAATTAAACGTTCATGAATCAAATTTTCTCCTTGAAGTATCAACTAATGAAGGAAAAGTTGTATAGTTCACTTGTCTTCTATATAAAAATAGGAAGTTAGAGTTAAAATTTGGATACATGAGTAGGAGGATCACCATATATAAAACAAAAGTTCGCTCCAATTTTTTCTCGTCGATCTTCTCAATCTGTCATTATACCTCGAGAAGTGGAAAGGATTACGGTTCCTATTCCACCTAAAATCTTAGGAATTTGTTGGTAGTTAGTGTATTTTTTTTCTTAGTATTTTTTACTGCATAGTTAAAAACCAAGAAAATTTGTTACCTTCAGTTGCCTTACATGTCAGATTGTTGACCTCTTAGTTTTGCCTTGGAACACCTATGTTGTAGTTTGTTTGGTCTGAGGTTTAGTGTAGCACGAGAAATATTTCCATCTCTGTTGTGAATATCAATGTACTATATTTCATCTTGCTTATGAACTTTTGTACTAGTAGCTTTGATTCTTGTTCTGTCTGATGTCTAGCCTATACAATCTGAAGTTACCTTCAGAAAATTTTCTTTATCTCTTATCTGAATTTATAACATAATCCAATTGTTTTCCTTTTAATTAACATCTTCCTGGTGCATATGTTTGTCAAAAGCTAATTAAGATTTGGAGTAGGTTTTCTATCAGCACTATCAGAAAACCTTAGGACAGTTATTAGCAGCTATTTTATACATCATGTATGTGTGAGTGTAGCATCTGGTCCTGACCTTCACCTGAGATGCATTGTATCTTTGATGATGGACTCATGAAATTAGTGCAAACTAGCTTTCAAACATTCATTAAATCCAAAAAAAATCTTCATTATTCAGGACATCCAAAAATTTGAGATGCCTGAACAAAATCATTACTTGAAGTTTATGAAAGTTGGTTGGGTAAAATTATTTACTCATGTTTGCTATCAAGGTGACTAAGCTGCCAATCAAATGTGATTGATCTTGTTCCTTAATTCCATAAATGGACATGATTCTGATGATTGGACTTTGGCTATGTTATGTATCTCGTCTTTTTTTCTAATAGAAGACAAATACATTTGATGAAGCACAATGGTATTCTGTTATCTACCTTGACAAAGCAGTAGTGTAAACACAGTACTTCGTGGTGAAAGAAATGGAGAACTGTGATTTTGTGCATTGATGATATCTGCTGTTATTGTTATTTCATGATTGTTCTTTTTTTCTGAAAGACTTAGAAATTTGTATCACAACAAAACTAGTGGGTGGTGGTAAATAATTAGAGATTTTAGTATTAACTTGAAGAATCTTTTTGGGTTTTAATGTGTCAATAAACATCACCTATGGGGTAGACAGCTTTTCTATATAAATCGCACATACAGGTTCATATATAAAAAATTAGTTATTACTTTGGGTTAGTGGATATGTTACTATAGTTAAATATTGCTCAGAAGAGTTACCAGTAGTATGATTATTTTTATTTCATTACCTGTCTTAAATATCAACTGTTACCTGTCAATATATCTAGCAGGGAGAACTCAGAACTCATCTAAACATAATGCCAGTTTCTGCCTGATCTGAGAGGGGGATCAAAGTTTTCTTAGTTTGCAAAGATAGAGTTCAAATCTTCCATCCCTATCATAATTCATTCCATTCATTTAGGAATTTGCAAGTTAAAGGCACACATATGAAAACAATGTCATAGATGAATGAAGTTTGTTCAAGAATATTATGAAGGCCAAGTTTTGTTTGCCAGATTATTTAACTGTTTCAACAGACTCCAGTTAATGTTGTTTAACCATATTATTTTAGGAAACTTGCCAAATACATGATTATTTTGGACAGCTATGAAATTGTGTAATATTGCAGTTTCTTTTGGGAGCTTCATGTTGATATCCAAAAAACGTATGATCTGCCTGCTGTGCTGTTCAGATTGTTTAGTTGGTGACTTTATTTGCTTTAGGCTCCTCTTCCCCGTCACCATCTTTTACAATGATAAAAAATCGAGTTTTACTGAGATATCTAATTGATACCCTGATCATTAGTTGCCATAGCAAAACTGAGTTTAATTGGAATTCATATTGTACAAGCAGGCTGCTGCCAATTCAGCTGTTTGGAAAAAGGATTGGAAGATCAGGAATCGTGTTCTTAGAGTTTGCCATGCAAAGGCCGTGGATGCTACTACTAAAACACCAACTGTTGTCGCAGCATCAAGAACAAAAAATAATATTCCACAATTCAAGAATCGTCTGAATAACAGTGGAACATCAGGTGAAAAAACCATACCTAAGGCAAAGACAACTAATGTTTCATACCAAGGCATGAGATCTAGCAAGTTTGGTGTGCCCAAGAAGTCAAAATTTCATACCAGACCTAGCAGTCAAGGTGGTCGGAAGATTAAAAGGGATGGAGAGCCAGACAAGATGACTCATGAAGCTAAGCGGCCCGCGGTTGTTGCTAGAAAGGTAAAGCAACTCCAAAAGAAACAAGGGCAAATGGCCAGTGGGATGCCAGCAAATAATCGCATGAAAAAGAAAGGAAGAAAACATTAATTCATGCTATAGTTTTAGCTCAGTCTCATTTTTCATTCATGTAACTGAGGAAGAGAATTGACCACTCGGGTGGAAGTTGTAGGTTATAGCATTGTGAGCCTATTCCATCTTAGTGCTAAGTAGTTATCTGGGAACTGATTGGATATAACTTTTGTTGTTATATTTTTTGAGATTCTTTTCATTTGTTGGAATTTTTGGTGATGGTCAAATAGTGTGAATTAGTTCTTTGTATGCAATTTCAACTACTTGCTTTGCCTGATAAATTTTAACTTAAATTTATGGTGTGTTTGCTGCTCCTGGAAGAAATCTGCAGCTCTGTTTTCTCCAGAAGTTGAGATTACAGTTCGAGGAGAAAGGGCAGTAATTGACATGTCAGACGAATTTTGTTAAAAGTTTAATAGTTTGAACAAATAGATAAATACAACCTTTTCATTTTTATTTTTATTAAAAAAATGTTTATGATCGATAAGCTTAACCATAAACTTTTGAATACGGAGCATCTTTCAAATTTGTGTTTTTAAAATACTTTCGAATCCTTGTGAGCTAGTAAATTGAATTTTGTCTGCTACGTGTAGCTTTGTAACAGAGATGCTGAAATGGCCAATGACAATTACAGTTTAAAAGTATAGGTAGCTTTGGAACACTACAAATGCCAGATAAATGCATAGGAAAATTAAAAAGATCTCTGTCAATCAAACTAAATTGATCTTGAAATACATTGCGACTGAATTTTGAAAACTTTGATTTGAAAAGGGCGTACTTTTGTCATATTGGCCATTCTTAATGAACTACATTCACAGAAATTGTAGCACTTGACATCAATTAATTACTAAGTTGTAACAAGTACAAAGATATACATATCTGACTGCATACAAACTGAAATTTATGGTCCAGATGTGAGGAAGATAGTCTCGTACCAACTTCCCATGAGTTCTTCAGTTGGGCTAATAAAAATGTTCGTCCTTGGTTTGCTATTCATACACTAGTTTGAGACCTACAGTATAAGTAACCGGCTTGCAATAAGTATAAACTTCTACAGATCTGGCTCTGTTGCATTGCTTGCTATAAGATTTACGAGATGCGTATACTGAATTGTTAGTATTTTATGAAGTCAACTAACCAAAAGATGCAAATTAACATCTCGAATGACAGTTTTGCCTTCTGCTGACCAAGTCCAGTTTGGGCGCAGTAAAAGCTCAGCTTCTTAGCTCCCTGAGAAGAAATAATAACTTGCAGAAAACATTTTACAACAGTGACTAGGCTTCATCTGCCCTGAGTGCCTGATCATGCAATATCGCCAGATTAGCTGCAAAGACCTCTCACTCACCACTGATGGGATTGTGAAACTCCAAACCATTCCATCTGGCGTGAAGTTTATAGGTCAACCTATGAAGCACTGAAGCGAATGGGTGGACTATATTGCAACCGTCACTAATTGTTACCTATGACGTATCTCTTGTTGCTGCATCTGACAATCGAACATGGGCTGTGATTGATGATGACCTTCCGACTACTTCTAGAATCCTGCTAAACACTACCTTCGCAGGGACGCATGTGATTGAAGGCATTTGCCCTTCTGATTTCATGAGACCACCCAATAAATTACAACCCCTAGCAAACCTGACTTCACCATTCGCACGACCAAATTTCTTTTCAGATGCAAAAGATGAAAGTGTTCTAGTTTTTTGGCTCGACAAGTTTGCTTTTTTATGTGACTTCTTATGGAAGTTCCCCAAGAGTGGTTGGTGAGGATAACATACTTTCTTCGTTGTTGACCTCAATTGATTCTTGGAATAACCAAAATGCATATTAGGCGGGCCTCTATTTCCACCCTTTGAACATTGAGATCGTCCAGCTTCATCGTTCTCCCAAGATGACGTCACTGGATTTGACCGAGGAACTCGTTGCATGGCTGTTCTTCTGGCAGTCCTCCAGACTGGTTGGTGTGTTGTATTTCCATCAGAAAAAGTATGATTGATAGGAAAATATTGATTGGCGGACCCATCTTCTACGATTTCAATCTGCACAGGGTGCCCTATAATTGCCTTTCCATTCAATCTACTCATCAAAGAAACAAGAGGAACATGTTCACCTTGATAGCTTGCTTTAACTTTCAGATCAACATTAAATAAATTAGAGCCCATCCCTCTGCTGAAATAAGCATAAAGAGGATCAAAGCATTCATCAGATTCTTCCAAATATTTCATTTGAGTTTGATCAGACAGCTCATCAGTTTCCCAGCTAAATACAGAGGTTAAATGGGTATCATTTTCCAATTTTTTGAAGCTAATCTGACTTCTACCAAGATCCCTAGCTGCTTTTGCGAATAAAGGATAACTTTGATCATTATATCCATTCATCTGTTCCTGCAGAACCTCATCACCAACAAGTTCCTCCGATGCATCAATGTTCTCACTTTTAATATGGCATAAATCTTGCTCCACATTCACATGGCCTTTGGTTCTATAAGCAGTTTCCCTTGCAGAACCATCAAATTTATCTAAATTAGAGGCACAGATTTTATCATCCCTAACATCAACTGGCCTCTTAACTAGACTTCGACTGTTGCGTTTGCCCTTAATGTGCCATTTAGAAACTCCCACCTCAGCAGAAGAATGTTCATAAGGATGTGAATGGGAAACATAACCAGAAAAGGGAATTTCATCATTTTCTACATCTGGAGATTTTTCTGAAAGATGAGATGCAGAAGGGAAGTGATCTGTTGGTCCAGATGATGTGAGCAATTGATCAGTATCTGTAAACAACCAATAAATGATGTGACTCTTGAGAAATAGATGGAAAAGGAAACAGATCAAATAGAGGTCTTTAGCCGTTAACTTTGCAAGAAATATAACTATAAAAAAAACACAATAATAGTTAATTACACTTCATATACAATAACAAGCTAAGTAAGATTTAGATCAAATGGGAGATACTGAATAAGTAAAATTCAAGATCAATTTAAAATAAATTTCAAATTGACCCATAAATGCTGAAGTCATTATCTTTATTGCCCTTCAAACTTAGAAAATCTCAATTCAGCCTTTGAAATTTGTATTTGATTTGATGGTCATTCCATAAACTTTTGAAAGATAAGATACACACGCTAACTAATTTGTTCTTTAGAGACTAATTGGGATTTCCTTTTAAAGTTTTGGGGGAGGGGGGCACAAGTTGTAGCGAGTAGAATTTCAAGATCCTTTTGAAATTACCCATTTGAATTGTAGTGAACATAGTGACAAACTATATGGGCAACCCGGTGCACGAAGCTCCCGCCAATGCGGGGTTCCGGGAAGGATCTATTGTACACAGCCTTACCTACTTTGCAAGAGACTATTTCCGAGATTCGAACCCATGACGGTCACACGGCATCAACTTTACCATTGCGCCAAGGCTCCCCCTTCACATAGTGACAAACTATGTGGAAAAAAAAAATATGTGCAAGGCATGAATTTTTAACTTCTCACCAAGGAATAGAAATTAATACATGACTCATTCAAGTGAAATACCTCCTAGGAAATCTCCGTCCTCTATCTCTGTTTCCAAGTAATCCATAAGTGAAGAATCAGAGTCATTTATCTTGATCATCTCTGATGACATGCAGTCTTCTACAAAAGAAGAATGGTCATGGCAATCTTCCATTTCAAACTGGTTGCATGGTCTTTGCACATCATCATCAGAATAGCCCCCATTATCATGCAAATTAACAGAATCCAATGGCAGATAGACACATCTGCTCCGTTTTGCCCGTTGTACATCACCCAAATGATCTTGTCCCCCTTCCAGAGTTACAAGTTCAGGAAAATGATCAATCTGAGAAGAGCCCTGCAACTTAGCACTACTTTGTAATACTTGAACAAGTGGTCGACGTCGATCGCGCTTTTTGACAAGAGATTCTTCAACCAGACCACCCTGTAACTGTGTTCTTTTTCTTTTAATTGACATGAAACCATTGGCACTACTGACATTACCTTTTCCTCTCACTATATGCACAGAACTAGGAAGACAATCCATATTGTTTTCAACAGGACCCTTGGTAATTGGAGAAGCAACAGACTGAAGAGGTTTTTTCTTTGGAGCTGTCCGTAGGCCAGAATCCTGCAGTCCTGTCATCCGATGAATAGTTCCAGAAATTCCTTCCTCCTGTCCTATTTGCTTGCTATCCTTTCCTACATGTATATTTGAAGAATTGTTCATTTTTTCTTCCTCATCCAAAAGATCCACATTCCTGGAAAGTGTTGGAGACTTCTGAATAGAGCATTTACCTTGCGTCGAGGACTCTTGATTTCTTATGACAGTCTCTGAAGGTGTTGAGTCCTTGAACTCTCCTTTTGGATCACCTAAAATATTGGCATCAACTCCATTGGATCTGATGCCTTCTTGTTGCTGTTTCATTTCATTTTGCTTTCTTTCAAGTTCAAGAGCATGAAGAATAGCATCCTCTCGTCTTGCATATTTCTCCCTTTTCTTTATAGGAACTCCTAGAGAAGCTTCAGCCTTTTCAATGCAAGCATCAAACTCCCCACAGCGAAATGCCTTCACACGTTTGGATTTCTCTAAATTGTACCAATCCCTGACAATAGGTTTGCACAATGCAATGGTAAATAAAATGTGTATAAAGAAATAATAGATCTATTTATCATTTACCAAAAATTTGGTTGGGTACAGAGATGACCAGGAAGACAAACTATAAACACACCCAACTAATGGGTGCAGTAGAAAATCTCTCCAAGATGCAGAATATAATAGAACGAGAGATTAAGGGATCCCCCTACCATAAAAGACAAACAACTAAAGTGAAACGATGATATATGCTACAGCAGCGATCAACATAGTAATGGAAATTATGTTGCTTTGACTTCTGAAAACTATTGCTTTTACAGTTTCACAATGAGCTAAATATCTGCCTAAGCTAGGCAAATGATAACATTTTGAATTTGTCTACCAAAAAAAATGATATGTTAATTCATGTTCACAGTGAAGCTAACAAGTTACTTTGGCATTAAATGAAACCAAGAAGCAACCAAAGAAAACCATCAAATTGATCAAGATATTAAAAGCATGAAGAAGGGGTCAAAGGCAGAGAACTCCCACATAGTTTCATCAACATAGAGAAAATAAATTAGCTAACAAAAAGATGTCTCATTAATTATCCAGCTTTAACTGGATAAAAATATTGCAGTTGAAGTCATGCAAAATCTGTTAATGATGCAGAGTTAGATAGATAGTTGACAAGGAGCTTAGTCTTCATCCAAGACATTGGGCAAATTCTGATAGTGTTGCTGTCAATCATATTACTAGCAGTGGTATTGTACAAAAAAATCTTTATCATGGATGAGATGAGACTAAGGCACATATCAGGTAAATTTCAAAGGATGCATGCTGCTTGATCAAGTCCAAGAGTTATTCATTGCAGCAATTTAATGGATTGAAAATAAATGGAAGATTTTATTAAAGGTATTTAATCCATTTCTCTAGCAACATAATAGGAGGTTCTCACGGTACCCCCTAAAGCTTTAAGTCATTGCAGGCCTATGCTGTTTAGATAATAAGTAGATATTTATTTAAAGATTGTTTAAATTATGAAGGGATGCATTCATTATTTAAATATATTATTAACAATTTTAATTTTAAAAAATGTATCATATAAACAATTTATACACTTGAGATTTAGAAAATCAAATAGTTGACTTGTATATCATTCAGTGGAAAGTTGTTAAAATTAGGACGGGAGTGGGAGTTGTAGAATCAAAGAATTCAAATATTGGTTGCATCGGGTCAATAAGAGTAATGAAAACAAAATGAAAGTATTTATATAATAATGTAACATACAAATATTGTCATATTTATTAATATGATATTAACAAATGACAAAAAAAATTATAACTAATAAAATATATATTTTTAGTATAGATTACTCAATAACATTCGATGGTTAATAAATATTTTTAATAGAAATGTTATAGGGTTTAGTCGGGTTCAAAGTATATCCAAATTGGTTTTTAATTGAAGATCGAAAAAGTATATTTTTAGATTCATTGTTGATCGAGAGAGTTTATTAGATTCTATCTCAATCCACAATACCCTCTATAGATCGAAAATAAACTTGCTTGATCACAATTATGCGAAAGATAGCTAAGGCGTTGAGTCCAACAAGTTATGGCAAGGTTGAATGAGTGATCCTATATCATTTGCCTCTACCCTGTAGTCGGTACCATGGGAAGATGCTATTCACTACAATTCTTCAACTAGTTCCTCACAGAATCCCAAGGTTTTAGAAAGGCATATGAAGGTGAAAAATGGTGCGTTTTATGGCATAGTGGATTTAATAATGTAAAAAGTAATAGATTGCACGTGTAGTCAATAAATGAAAATAGGTTAAAGTACATATCACTTATCAATTAGGAAATAATGATTACATTTCCATGATCATCACACCCCTCACCCTCTTCAACCAGACGAAATCGTGATTCATTACTTTCTACAAGAAGAAGTTTCTTTCTAATAGGACTAAACTTCATCTTAATTGAGATTTCTTAATAGCTTTCAAAAAAATTGCAACTAAAATTCACACCAACATGGTCCAAACATGATCTCTTTTAGTCTTAAACCATAAATGATTGTTCTTTTAAGCTTCTCATATCTCTTTAACTCAAGGGCTCTTTTCATTTGTTGATTTTTTTTTTAAAGTTCTCATAAAATTAAACAACTAGAAAATAAATTTATATCCAGTCCATTCTTAAAGAGATTAAGTTGGTTAACACCAATAAATAGCTCAATCCACGCATACACAATTGAAATAACCTGCAGACCTTAGGGTGACAAATTCATTTGTGAATTGTTTATGATATTTATACAATTACATTTACTCAATCAGGCAAATTTAGTCGTTGTGTCACCCAAACAGGTTATGTCAAATTTCAACGTGCTACCTACAATTTTATATCTCCTTAAATGTTGCAAGTTAATAGGTGAACTAGTTTTAACTCACAAACCCTTGACAATAAACATTGCTAATTTGTATAGGAGGGAAGCCAAATCACAGTGTCCTTATCTTGGGTCGCCCAAAGGTTGATAGGCCATATACAAGCTTGTGTTTGCAGTTCACAGGTTTTTGACAGCATTTTAACTGGTATAATAATAGGGATCACAAACTATCATCTCCAAATCATTGCTCGCCCAAAAGGTCGACAGTTCATATGAAAGTATCAAGGTGGTACTTGTATGATACTTGATGCTAGTGTGTCATGTAGCTAAAGACTCAACACTAACTATACTCTAAATGTCATTCCAATCCATGTTTTTATCATTTCTTGTAAATTTCTTTGTTAAGGCCCTCAAAGCTTTTCTTGTAGGTGACCCTTTTCAAGCTTTGCCTGAACTGCCAATTCTACAATGTTCTGGGAAAAGGTTTCATTAGTTTCATCGTTCCTTGATTATGATACAGTTGGTCTGCACAAAAATTTACCTCATCCTACACTGATGACAAAAACTGTCCCATACAATGTATCTCTAGATACATTACTGCATTAACTTGATGTCATCATTAACATGAATATGAAGACATAAAATCTGAAATTAGATAGCTAAAACTAACCTACAAGTACAATAGTTACCACTAGATTAACTCATACTAGGGAACCCAAAAAAAAATGCTGTGTGAAAAAAGGCAATAGGGCAATCATAACTGAACTAATAGGTACTCCATTTATCAAGAAAATACATCCATTACGAAGCTACTTGGCATATAGTATCCTAGAGAACTAAAAAAAAATGCCATGAAGTAAAGTGAAGGGTATGAAGGAAACATTGAAAAATCGATCAAATTAAAAACCAAAGATGCCAAAATATTTCAAGAATACAACCACAAGAATCATCAGATGAGAAATGAGATGAATCACATAATGCGAGGTAGTGAAAGAAAGAAAAGGGACCACATTGCCAGGCCTAGACAAACAGCAGATTAAAGTTCTAGCTAGCTATGCCAACACAAGAAAGTAACAATGTATAGATTTGGATTTAATAGACTAGGCACTAAAGGCAATTAAGTGGTGGGAGGGGGGAGAAAGTGGGAGATCCCTCAAGTCATCAGTAAGCTAAACAGGTCAACAAAAAAAAAAGCAAACTAAAATGTCATTAAAGGAAAGCTCAAAGGTGGGATTCTAAGAGATAGCAGCAGCATATGTAAGAAAGGCCAACATATAGGAAAATACCCTAAAGGTATTCCAAGATGCTGATGATCTTAGTACCACAACTTGAGCAAATAAAGAGAGGCAAAAAATTCTAGAATTGTTCAAATTTACATGGCAGGATCAGGTACCTAATGGCTGATGCATGTAGAAATTGGAGCAGATGATTTTCAGTGAATTTATACTAATAAAATAAAACATTCAGGAAATTTAATAGAGAATTGGAGTGACAAATTATGATCATGAAAAACTGTGTCACTATGAGTAACTCGGTGAAAGGATGATGAGGTAGGTCTAGCACAGTAGGAATTACTGGGATGTCGGGATATATGAACCATTGCATAATTTGACTTGATTTTTGTGTTATATCTCAGCAAACCAAGTAATAAAGAGTGTTGATGCAAATAGCACCACCCATCTGGTAATTACGATTCAGATATGGAGGACTTGAAGGATGTAGTATAAGAAAGATGCATGGTAATAATTACAAACAATGTATTTGTAACAAGTTAAGAGAACTAAGATGCCAGTGATATATACACATAAAACTATGACTTCAAAAAAACTGAAGAGTCTGTAAAATAAGGTTGATGATAGATTAGAAAAAGAAATGCTTAAAAATTGCACTAGCGGTTATATGCACGGAGAGAGATAGCCAAGATGATTAGGTTAAGAATATATGTTCATACAGTATAGCTACTAGTTAGAAAAATAACTAATAGCAAATAGAAGTTCAGATGAATATAAGCAAGAATGGTCAAAGTATCCGGGAAATCAAAATCATACAACCACGTAGAACATACTGTTCATCCAGCAAAAATTTCAGTAAAAAAACATATTTTGACAAAGAAGTATCAACAAGGAAAAGGAAAAGCCAGTTCTCACACGCTAGCGTCCTCCCTTCCGAGTAGTTTGACTGGCGTCCCTGACCTAGGGGACATCAGATGAGACACCGACAGCTCTTCAGGGCCAAGAATCCTTCCTGGCCACCAGGATCCGTTCCTCCGCCGCACCCAGACGATCGTCCCAACGCAGCAATCGACGCCGATCCCACCCCCGTCGCCGTCGTCGGAAACCCCCATCTTCTCTCGCTCCGTACCGCCTCCCCGAACTTAAACAAACCTAGAAACAAACACCGCACTGACGACGATCGACGAGCCACCGACAGTCAATGCCGCTGGAGCACCAGAGTGGATTCGCCCAGATCCAACCAAACAGAGCGAGTTCCTGGCAAGGGTTTCCATTCAAATAAAAGGCCTCATAGCAGGACCTCGAAATATTACGTTTTCCACAAGTTCATCAAATCATCATCATCGCCGCCGCCGCCGCCGCTAAAGCCGCCGCCGCCGCCGCTCTCAGACTACGATCGGGACCAAAGAGCCCTTCCGATCTTCCTCACCAAAA
This sequence comes from Hedychium gardnerianum, assembly GCA_038050645.1. Lineage (NCBI taxonomy): Eukaryota > Viridiplantae > Streptophyta > Magnoliopsida > Zingiberales > Zingiberaceae > Hedychium > Hedychium gardnerianum. The sequence continues at coordinate 618,149 of JBBUKS010000029.1, forward strand.
AGTCCACGAAGATACTTCCTCCGTCCTATTTTCCTCCCTTTTCCCTTAATTTGTTTGCTATTTTTCTCCTGCGTGCGCTCAGATCACAGGAACAGATGGACGACGAAGAGGCCAACCAGTGCCGATCTCGTTTTCAACGTAATGCCAACAAAAGAAGAAGATCAGGAGATGCAACACAAGGGTTCGCAAGGTCCGGACAGTTGGACTCGGGCTCGTGTACGCTGTGTCGCAGGAGAGCATAATCTAACGTATCCTGCGACGGTTTGCCCGCGCGATGGGCATCGAACGGTGGAGAGGATCCATGGGATCCACGCGACGGCGGACGTTGCGTGCTGGCGTAATCCATGCGGAGAGGGGAGATGAATCCGGTCCGGTTTAAGCAGGTTCTGACGTAGGGTTGCTCAATTTTTATCTTTTAATTTGTATATATTATATAAATTAGATTTCTTCTACTATAAATAATTTTTAGCTCTCCATATTTGAAAAGATGCACTTAAAACTATTAAAAAAATTATATTTATCAAATAACATATTTATTTTTCATTTTATTCCTCCCACTAACTATTATAATATTAAATATTAAAAAATAATACAACTATAATACTTCAATATTGTATAAAATTTTAATGCCGTATAAAATCAAGATACTAATTTTTGAAAAATTAATATATGATATTATCCACTAAAATGATTGAAAGAAAGAATAAAATAAAAAATGATGTAATAATTATATTCAACTGTAATTTATTATAAGAAGAAAAAAATTTAATAAAAAATAAATTTAAAAATATTCATCATTTAAATAAATCTTTATTAATACTTTAAGATCAAATTGATTATATTTAAAATTAATTAATTTAAAAAATTAAATATTTAAATTATAAAAAATAAATATGATTATAATAGAAAACCATCCCAAAAAACTTACGATTAACTTTTCTTGATTTAGTGCAGCACTAAGGCGTATTGGTCCCGGCATCTCGCCCACAAAGAACAAAGGAGCGTTATCAATCAATTCAATCAATGGAATCCAAGACTAAATTGGCTCAACTAGATCAAAGCAAGAATTCCAACTGAACTAAAATTGAATTTTATGTCAATTCAGTGAAAAGAAGGGGAAAAAGCCTCAGAACATACAATGACAAACTCGAGGCTGCGTCTCTCAAAGAAACAGAACTCGTGCAGAGATGTTTCTGCACTCTAAAAAAAAGGTTGTATTTGTGTTACAACAAAAGAAACCTCCTTACAGTGTGGCACCTGAACTTGAAACCTCCATAAAAGCAGTGCCTGAACCCTACAACGAACAAGGCCAGGAAGCTATTTTGTAGTGAAATTGAAATGATAGCCGGAAAATGAAAGTGTCATGATCCTTTATATGGATTCATTCTCTCCTCACTCTCTTCCTGTCCAGCACTTTGATCTCCTAAATGTTGGGCGAGTATCTGCAACAACGTAGTAAACATGAGGGTGTAGATTTGTTAAGAAAGCAATATTAACATCTAAAGAAACAAAAAAAAAAAAAAACAAGCTTTTTCCTTGTTTAAATCAGACCAAATAGACAGATGCTTAGACTAGACCCCATCATAGATTGTTCATTTACATCCAAAGTAATTTAGGTTTAAGTAGAGAAACAACCTCCATCTTACAGAGATAAGGATGTTAATTAACTTCCTTGACGCCACATTGGAGGGGGCCTATGAATTATATCTACCTGAAGAAAAACTGCACTGGATGAACCATCAAGCACGGACATTCTGCATTTCACAGACACCACTGATCATTCTATCTCAATTTTACTGACCTCAAAGAAACCTGTATCTCCACGCTTACATTCATAACAAAATGAACACAAAAATCTGCAAATTTTATGCTTAAGTTGTCTAATGCTATTCCAACTTCTCATCATTGTTTCCTTTTTAACTTCAAATTTTTATACTTTTGTTGTTCTTCATATTTTTTGCATTATTTACTGGTATTGTGTTATGGACCTTGGGCAAGCCCATGCAACAAAAGAGAATCTGGAGCCCATCAAATACAAGAGATACAAGCATGGCAGATTTAGAAAGAAGGGTGCATATCAAGAAAATTGATTCTAATTGATTTTAGTTGAGTATCTTTTATTTTTAGAATTGAGTCTAGTATCTTTTATTTTTAATAAGAATAAACCTTTCTATTTGTTTTCTTCCTTTGTCGGAAAGGATCGTCAGTAGTTATATTTAAATGGCTGGAATAATGCCATAAAGATTATGATTGAGTTTACAAAAAGAAATCAAGCCCTAGATTGAGAGGTTCTCTAATCCCAATGAGCCTCAATTTCTCCCTACCACCATAGGCCGTCAAGATCGTAAAACTAAGAAGACAAAGATTGATTCCACTGATCAGCCGATAAACTGTCCCATTACGCGATCCATATCCAAGGGCTAGGCTAATGGTTATTGTCCCTTACAACCTTACTGGTCATTTACACCTCAATCATGCATTTAATTCTGAAGATCTTAAGAATTGGCGTGGAAGAATTTTGCAACAAACAACTGATTAGCCCCAAAAAGTTAATATACAGTGAGTGAGTCAACTTCAACAAGAAATTAACAAAAGACAAGTTGTATGTCTTGAGGCCAGCTAGTGTTATCAGTATTAATACTAAAACTCCACTATAATATGTGTTAGATCTAAGAGCCTTACATAGTTTGTAAAAGCAACAACAACAACAAAAAAGTCCATGTGATAATTTTGTGAACCTAATGATAGTTAATGTTAAGGCAAATTTAACAAATATATCATTGAGTTTACCAGAATAATTTTCAAAGCAATCTTGAGGTCACAAAATGCCTAGAATGCCAACTCAAATGTAGAAAATATGAATCTTAGTTGAAGCATTGACTTAGAAAGGAAAAACAGATTCAACCCCGACACCAGCTACTATTCTTCGCAATCTGAATGTTGTATTAAGAACTGCATTTCACCTTGCTATCGCAATGCCTTTAATACTTGAAGTTCGACGTTTGTTTTCAGGCACCTCCTATTGATATGAAGGATCACAAAAGAACAAAAACAAAATGGAGAAATAAACAAATAAAATTGCCATACCACTTTTAGCTGGATAATATATCCAGGTATTATGTCAGGGATCTCTCTCTCAGCTTGCACTTTGCCCACTTCTTCCTTGTCTGAAATCTGCATGCATCAGAAACCCACCATAGAAACAATTTATCTTATTACTTATCAGAGATATCAAAATATGAACAATGATTGTTCCTATCATGCTAGATATAATTGTTAAAAAAAAGACACCAATCCATGAACTCCCTGATGCTTACATTCATAATGTGCCTAGCAGTTTTGTCAGGCCTTTTGAATTTATTCCACTGAGGCTGCTGCACTTCAATGGAGGCAATAGAGATCTCTTCTTGCTTGGAGGATACCTCAGGATGATCCATGGTACTCATGAACCTTAGGAAATATTTGCCACCAGAATTGCAAGGCCTGCATACCCTGTTATGAGATGTCAGCAGCTCACTGTACAACTTCATCCTTTTTCCCTAAGAAAACAAAGTAAAGGTTAGACATCTAAACTTAACTCTTCAATCTCATGATATACTAGAACAATTTGAATACCTTTTTGGACTAGGCATTGCTACCATTAATCTACTCCATGAGTGTGTGCGTGCGTGTAAAAGAAATCATTACCCAAGGAAAAGAGATCATTCATAGATTTAGAAACTCAAAAGACTAATGGGTAACTTGTGGGCATTTTTTATAATCTCAAATTACAATTGTAACTGAAGCTATTATATATTCCCTTTCCATATGTCTCATGAGATCCAGTATTTGTCTCAGTGTTTTTTTTCGTTGTGTTTAAGCTTTATCCAATGCGTTCTTATTTTGTATCTCTCAAATGATCTTTGAGAATTTCAAATTCTAATTCTTTCATCTGGCTACTAGTTGCACTATATTCCACTTGTCTCTCTATGAAAAGGCGTATTGTCATTCGAGAAGAAATTTATTGGCTTTTTCTACTTATTGATCTTGTTCCTTATGTTCACCAAGTAAACTACGTGTTAAAGGATTCAATTCATGGTTCATATAAGACTTAAAAAGTAGATCGAAATTTCTACGAACAACATCACAGATCTCCATCTTTTTCCTTAATCCGCGATGCTATTCCAAATCACAGTCGCTTCTATCAACTAGCTTGCAGGTCAGTGCTCCTTAGATTGAAAGGTGCTCTGAGCAACTACCACAAGCATCCTACCATGTCATGCACAGAGGAAAATCAATTAAATCGATTTGATCCAGAGGCAAGCAGAAGTAAATCGATTCAGCTAATTGGGAAAAACAGTCGAATCGATTTTGATCTAGTCAAATCGATTTAATCCAGTCGAATCGATTTGATCTAGAAGCAAATAGAAGTAAATCAATTCGACTGATTTAGGAAATCAGTCGATTGATATGGTCAAACAAGTAAAAAAAAAGTCGTTCTGCAAGTTTCAATGGTCAAATTCATCAGATCAATCTCAACTGATTGACAAAAATCAGCCAAAGCAACAGCCTTATTTCGAAGAGCTTTGAAGGTGTCGGTTCTTGAGGGTTTGGAGACAAAGTGCTATTATATTTTCTACCACCAAGAGGTAATCTAAAGCAAGAAAAAAATAAGTAAAGCAAGGTTTTAATTGTAAAATTATTTTCGATTGTATTTGTCTTTGTATTCTTCTTTTCTTGTTGTGTTCTTGTAAGAACAAGTTTGTACGAAACTTCTTCACCTCTGGAAAGTAAAGTTCATAGTGGATGTGAGCTAAGAGTCGACTATTGAATTAGTTACCAAGTAAATCGAAGATGTTAGTGTCTTGGTAGCGCTTTGCTTCAAGTTTCAAGTCAAAATCAAAGAAGCGAAGGAGCCATTCAACCTCCTTCTAGCTCTCAAAGTCCTAACAGTTTGCACTTTGCACAAAGAAAGACCAATTCTCACCGGTGGATGGATGACCAAGTTTGGTGCCGCTATGGCGGAGGAGGTGGAAGCGCAGGGCGACGCGACGCCCGACTGGCGGCGCAGAGCGCCGACCGATCGCATTGCGGAAGAGAGCCATCTCCTCGAAACTCCTACCAGTATCTTCTCTTGGCTCCACTCGTCTCCCCCTCCGGCTGCTGTACAGTGGAGGGCGGGTTTGTAGTAGGGTTTTCGTCTGAGGATCCAAGCACGAATCTTGACGTACCAATCGAGATTCCTTTCGCCCCCCAACCGTTACGAAATCGAATGATATCGTGTATAACGGTTTGTGTCAAGGCCCGAAGCATGCAGTTACAGAATATATCGCCGAAGACTATCAGTCCCAACTCCGATATGATAAATATTTCTTCAAAACCCTCTCACCAAACCCTCCGTTTGCTTTCTGTCCGGCGCCAATCCGCTGTAATGGCCTTCGCCGCTGTGAGCCGCGCAATCGTTTCCTTCCCCATCGCCTCTTCCCGATATCCCATCGCCTCTTTGCTTTCCAAGCGCTTGCTCCACTTGGGCTCCGCTGCGGCCGTTGCTCCACGCCCATTTGTGGGCCTCCGCCTTGCGCGTGTCTCGCCAGTGATTCCATGTCTCTCCGATTTGGGAGTGGATTCCCGCATCGGTGCGGTTAGGTGCATGGCCCGACGGCCTGGCGACTCCGGTCACTCGCCTCTGAACTCTGGCTCCCGCGGTGGTTCTGGGTTCAGCGATCGTCCGCCAACGGAAATGGGGCCTCTCTTCCCGGGATGCGACTACGAGCACTGGCTCATCGTTATGGACAAACCTGGAGGCGAGGGGGCTTCCAAACAGCAAATGATCGATTGTTACATCCAAACCCTAGCCAAGGTTCTCGGAAGGTATTGTTGTGTGTTTTTATGCGGTGGCTACCACTGCTAATTTTTGTATACTTTACCGATCAGAATTAGTAATTTTGTTTTGGGGGCATGCCCGAGAGAGAGTTTAACTTTTTTTTTATCACCTGTTCCTTATTTATTACAGTCGACAATTTAACTATATCCTCTGCATTCGCTTTTATTTTTTCTTCTGATTTAGTGAGGAGGAAGCGAAGAAGAAGGTTTACAACGTCTCATGTGAGCGATACTTTGGATTTGGATGTGAAATTGACGAGGAGACATCCAACAAGCTGGAAGGTTTGTGTTAATTCTATGAGGAACTAACATTTTCTTTAAAAAAATCCCCTTTTTTTTTATTTAAAGAGAAAAAATAGTGTTGTTCTGTTTCTCTGATGTTTATGTTTTGCTTTCTGAACTGAGTAACCAAGTAGGTCATTCTCCATGGAAAGTTTTTGGTTGCCGCATGATGCCTTAGTCAATTTGAAATTTTAAAAATTTACAGCGTTTTTAATTTTTGTTATTGCTAGGATTCCTATACATAAAATTTAATTCATATATACTGAGTTTAAATTTTTCTTATCGAGTGAAGTATATAAGTAATATCACTTTTTTGGATAAAATGATCTTAATTCTTAACCACTGTCGAATATATTGTTTTAGTTGCTCAAAATCAAAGTGAATATATTTGTGACAGGTCTTCCTGGTGTTCTCTTCGTTCTTCCAGATTCCTATGTTGATGTTGAAAATAAGGATTATGGAGGTAAGCGGACTAGGCTTCACTTCTTTATTATTTCCCAGTTTGGTGTCAGGATTTTGTGTTAGATTACTCTGCTTATCTCTTTGCATTCTTGAGTTAGATTTTTCTTCATAGTTAGTATTCTTTTGCTAAGAATTCAAGTGATTGTTCTTTGTAAACACCTCTTGCATGCTGAATGAAATTGATTTCAACTAGAATTGGAGAATTTAATAGTGTAGGAATGGAAAAATAATTTATATCCATAGTTTAGGAATAGATGCTTCATTCTTATTTCTATGTTGGAATTGCAGAAATGTATGCTAAATAAAATAGGAACAGCCATCATAAGGTAAAAAATCTTCTTACAACTAAAAAGTTTACTCATCCCGTTTCTGGGAAAAAAAAAATCTGATAGATTTAAATAACTATTACTTAGGTTGATGGAAGGAGCTGAAGTAAAAGAGAACAGCTATTTTGTCAGAATTTGTATTCTAGCCAATTCTTTGAAGTGAAATTAATAAATCTATTCTGAAAATTCATCAGGAATTTAATTATACCTGCAAACCAAACATGTATTTAATTTGTACATGTACTTTCTTTTAGTTATTGATAAAAAATAATACTAAATCTATCAAAAATGCAGTGAATGCAAACTCAACTTCACTTACTATAATTTTATTTTCTTTGATATGATGCTGCTATCAATAACAGTTAGCCTGAAATGTGTACTGGATCTTGGGTAAATTCTTTTTGTCCTATATAAATTTTGTTTGCTCATTTAGTTCTTCATTCTTTACCCACCATGGAGCTGATTACTTCATGTTCGATATATTGATCCAGAATGCTGACTTGTATATTAGAATTGTCCAAATAACATGCCAACATCATTTTTCAGCACATCATTTTTCAGCATGCTGTTTGATTTATTTCTCTCAAACTCGTAATGAAAATAATTTCCTTTTTAACATATAAGCATTGTGAAAGTAGTATAAGATCATATGTAAATAGTCACTAAATAAGGGGTATCCAATTAAAAAAGTTGCTCTTTGTTTTTCTCTATGTGGTTGAAGTTGCCCATGTTTTTATTGATTAATAATGTTTACTGCTCTCAGTTGAGCATAAGTAGATATAACATGATGTTATTGCTCCTTGATATTGCACATCAATTGAATGTTCTGTGCATTTGATGATCTAGGAAAATTGTCTTTTGAGACAATAAAATGAATCGTTCAAATATTGCAACTGATACATTATTGAACTATTTTAATTCTGCAGCTGAATTGTTAGTGAATGGGGAAATTGTTCAAAGGCCTCCCGAGAGGCAGCGTAAAATCGAGCAAGCAACAACACATAGAAATGACAGAGATAGACCCAGATACAACGATAGAACCCGTTATGTTAGGCGAAGGGAGAGCCAGCGATGAACTGATCATTCTTGTCATGTTAAAGTTTTGTGCTACTTCTATGCTATGAGAAGGCTCCCTAATGCCATATCTTCCTAATGTATGCTGTCTGGTCATGGTTTCTTATTCCTGTGAGGATGACTCATAACAGTTGTGTTTCCTGATGGTGACTTCAAATAATGATTGTTGATTATTTGATATAGTTTGAACTTTAGCCTCAGGTTTTATGTTATGCATTTCCATAATCGCCAGTTTGTAATTTTCATTTAGTTCACCTGCGTGATCTCATATTTCATGCCTGGATTTGAAGGAAGCTTTAGTCCATAGGATTTCATTGTTCTTGGTACCTGGAAGTGAGTACAAGTCATAATGCATAGAATTTTATTGAGAGTGAAACCTTTCGTGGATTCTTTGCAAGTGGTGGACTAAATTGTGTCCATATAAATGTTATTGCACTCTTAACAAGATCCAAAAGGGTTGGGTGTTCATTGACAAAGATGTTTCCTTCATTATGAATTATAAAGTATAGCTTTTGCTGAGGATGAACTGTGAGACCTGGAATGAGTGTAATCATTTTTGTTATATAGCTCTTGTGTTTTTATACATGCTGTTTCAATATTTCAACTGGAAAACACTATAAAATTACCATAAATCCTAAACCAACATGATGAAAATGAGAAAAATTAAAGTTCTTTCTAATAGTTTTGTTATCCAATAAAATAGTGTTGTTTAACTTATGATATTCTTTTTTAATACTCATAGTAATTATTTTATTTTCATTACATTTATAGCTAATTTTACTTCCATGCCTATTAAAAACAGAAGAATTCATGCACACAAGAATTGAGAATAAATGGAATGTCCTTTCTGATTTCTTGGCGGCCTAGAATCCAATATAGATGCTTTGAATCCTGATGTGGGTCCCTAAATTTTGTCATCACAGCTTGAATCGCCTCTACTATTTAGCACCAGCACTTCCAATTGCAACGACAAATTTCGATCAATCTTTCCCCTGCCGACTAGTAGTGCATATCAGACACTTTGGAACTAATCCATGTTGTCTGCAGCACTGTCCCGGTAAGAGATTGAGGAAGGTGAATGGTGATGAGAGCATTAGGACGGCTTGCTCTGGGCAGAAACCTTCCCTCCAGGATCTCAACATCGCCATTACTACTTCAGAGTTCCAGAATTTTAAACCCAAGTCCCATCTCCAATGTTTCAAATACAATTTCATTCTACAACCACCACCTGTTCGACGAAATGACTGAACTGACAATTTTATCCTTCCGCACTCTCAGTCTCCTAAAAAACAACTCTTTCGAGCCGGATCATGTCGGTTCTGTTCACTGCTTATCACTTAAAACCAACACCTTATCTGACCTTTCGGCCCGTACATCCCTTCTCACTGCATATGCTGGGGCTCGGGATTTGGACTCTGCACTAGCCCTTTTTGATGAGACTGTCACCAGAGATGTAATCTTGTGGAATGCAATTATCAGTGCGTTTGTTCTTAATTGTCATTTCAGAAGTTCTATTCTTCTGTTTCAGGAAATGGTTGAGAAGTTTGGAGAGTTTGATTCTACGACACTACTGATCGTGTTGTCTGCCTTTTCTCGCACTCGCAATCTGAAGTATGCAACAACTTTGCATGGCACCATAATAAAGAAAAGTTTTTGCGTGGATGTTAATCTCTGCAATGCTTTGATTGATATGTATGCTAAGTGTGATGACATTAGTTCTTCTGAACTAGTTTTCAATGAGATGGAAGTCAAGGATGTGGCTTCTTGGAACTGCATGATCAATGGATGCACACATAATGAGCTACCTAAAAGGTCATTGTACTATTTCAGAAAAATGAGATGCTTGAATGTCGAAGCAGATTCAGTGAGCCTATTGAGTGCGATAACAACTTGTTCTTCGCTTGAAGAATTATCAGGTGTTGGTGAATCAGTGCATGGCCTTGCAATCAAAATGGGATATCAAACTGTGGTCACTATATCAAACTGCCTTATTTCACTCTACTTTGCACGTGGACATATTGAAGCAGCAGCAATGGTGTTTAAAGGTACCATAAACAAGAATGTAGTTTCATGGAACTCCATGGTGAGTGGATTATTGGATAATGGTCAATTGAATGAAGCATTCATCCATTTTCTGGAAATGCAGTCAAAATTCATGATTCATCCTGATGATACTTCATTAGTAGCAATCATTCCAGCTTGTGGCAATTCAAACCTACTTTATGAAGGGAAATCTATTCATGCATTTGCTTTTCGAAGGGGAATAGAGCCACTGAGTTCTTCAGTAGAAAATGCATTGCTTGGCATGTACATGGAGTGTGGTGATGTTAAATCTGCAAATATTCTCTTCAAGTGGATGCCTTCAAAGGACATAATTTCGTGGAACACAATGATATTTCAGTTATGCCAAAATAGTTCATTAAAAGAGGAGGCACAAATCTTATTCCGTGAGTTGCTTCGAAGTGAGCTGAGATGCAACACGATTAGTTTGATGGCAATTTTTCCTTCATGCAATTGTCCTGAAGATCTTAACTTCGGGAAGGCGCTTCATACTTGCCTCATCAGGTATGGGTTCTCACATAGTGTTTCAGCCGTCAATGCCCTTATGCTAATGTATATCAACTCCGGTTATCTGCATGCTTCTGCCATTTTGTTAGACAGCATTCTAGGAATATCGGATGTTGTATCATGGAATACATTGATAGTGGGTTATGTGCAGAATGGTTCTTACAAGGATGCACTACGATATTTTGCATCCATGCACTCCTTTTTGCCTGTGAAACCCGACTCCATCACATTCGTTAGCGCTTTATCAGCATGTGGGCACTTAGCATTGTTGTTTTATGGCCAATCTCTGCACGGGTTAGCTCTGAAGAGCCTTGTAGATTCTGATGTAAGCGTAAAGAACGCATTACTAACCATGTATTTTCGTTGCAATGATTCTAAGAGTGCAGAGGCATTGTTCAGAGTGGATGGCGACAGAAATGTATGTACTTGGAATTGTATGATTTCTGGTTTTGTGCAGAACATTGAAGGCAGCAAGTCTTTAAAGTTGTTTCGAAATATGGAAGGCGTACCAAATGAATTTACAGTTGTTAGCATCCTGTGTGCATGCACTCAACTAGGAGATCTCAGACATGGAAAGGAGGTTCATGGCTATGTGTTCAGGTTTTTCCTAGAAGAGAATTCATTCATATTGTCAGCTCTCGTCGATATGTACAGCAAGTGTGGAAGACTAGACATTTCTAGTCTAGTTTTCGAAAGCTCCAAGGAAAGATCAGTTGCCTCTTGGAACTCGATGATTTCAGCATATGGAATGCATGGGGAGGGAAGAAAATCCATTGAGCTTTTCACAAGCATGTGCAAATCAGCTGTCAAAACCACCAAAAGCACGTTTGTTGCTCTTTTATCAGCTTGTAGACACTGTGGACTTGTCAATGAAGGATTGAAGTACTTCAACGATATGTCACCGAAACACGGAATCAAACCAAATGTGGAGCACTGTGTTCATGTGATTGATATGCTCGGTCGTACCGGAAGACTTGCAGATGCGCAAGAGCTTATAGAGAAATTGCCTTTCAAAGAAGAGCCAGGGGTGTGGGGAGCTTTGCTAAGCGCTTGTCGCGATCATGACAATCTCAGCATAGGCAAAACAGCAGCACAAAAGCTGTTTTGCTCAGAACCTGAGAACACAGGCTATTATGTCACACTTTCAAACTTGTTTGCGAACCGCGAAATGTGGAATGAAGCTGTGAAGACAAGAGAGTTGATTCTTGAGAGAGGATTGCTAAAGCCACCAGGATGCAGTGTTGTTGATGTACTTAGCGGCTGACCTTTGTGCTTTATGTGTGCATACAATACAAACTCATGGAAAAGCAGATTCTCCTGCAGCATCAACGAGTTCATCTTATTCTCAATTTGCCAAGTTCAGCAAATTTAAGATTTCTGGAGTGTGGAAAGTGGGATTAAATTACAAACTATTCTTTTCTATAAATACGTTTTCTTGAAAAATCTTAGTATTAAAAAAGCCGAAGTTTCCTCATTTAGATATTAGTTGAAATGGTCACCGCACGATAAGATCATTTCCCTAACGTATGTCGGCGTCACGTCGTTTACCTGACAATGATACCAACGATAATACCCGCTCAATGATTAGATATACTCACTGGTACGGATCGGGTACATGAACATCTAGGGAGCTGTTTTATATCGTTACGTTTTGTGCTTCGCTGGAGCTAGGAAAACACTTGTTTTGACGCAAAAGAAACTACAGCCAGGGTTTTGTCAGCCGTGCGATTGAGTGATCTCAACGGCTGATGAGAGAGAGCCACCGCCTTGGATTGTTTATATATTCTCGTCCCGGTATCAGACGCAATCGTCCTTCACGATTGACGCCTCGCGGAGGAGAAGGATCCCTCGCCGGCTCGTCGGAGTTGTTCGGGGGAAGTCTTTGAGGTCGATCTCTTTCTCTTTCCTGCAAACATTTTATGTTTTGTTGGCCTTTTACAATCTGAAATCTGTCTTATGATTATTCTTCAAATCTGTGCTTGCTTCGATCCATGAGCAGCGATTCAGAGGGTTTGATGAGGTTACTCGCCTACTCGATCGTTAACTGATGTTTGCTTTATGGTTTTCTTCGCATGGATGTGACAAAGCGCTGCAAGCGTTGGTGGTAAAATAGGAAGAAAATCTCTTGTTTGCATAATCAACGTTGTCAATATTTCCTCTTGGTCAACTTGTATTGAGATTGTAGAACCAAATTATAGATAGATTGTAGGGTTGGTTTGTTCATCAAAATTTAAAATTGGCCTAGAATACCTCACATGTGCCCCCTTTTATTTTCTGTTTGAGATTTATTACTATGTTCTGTTGTGAAACAAGGAAGGTTCATCAACTTTTTCTGGATGTTTGGTCTACGAAGCTTCCTCTGATTTAGGAAGATGACTATTCTTTCTGGTGAGACAATTTTACTGATGATCTGGTTAGGTTTTCTAGCTTGATCTATTTAAGTTTCCAGTAAAAGCCAGGGTTAGATGTATTTTTTTGCTATCCGATTGCTATCAAGTCTTTTTTTTAAAAAAATTATTTTCAGAATGTAATGTGTTCTTGCTTCATCTGTTGGGAAAACATGGAGAGGTCCATGCTTATTTGATCTTTGAAAATTTTGATGGAATCTGTTCTTGGTTATTACAACTATTTATCAGGTGCCTCTTTCAACTGGATGTATGTGGAAGCCTCAGTTGTTTCAATGCTTGAATTGTATGGAAAGTTAACTACTTTAATTAAATGTATCCACATCTCTTTTTGACGACCAACAGAGGTTTTTTGTACACTTAATTTTAAGAACATGATAGTAATGCACCTTAATATTAAAATATATCTAAAAGAACTTTTGCATTCTTTCAGGTATTCCAAAATATAGCATTGCTATAGGAAGCTTCTGGTGTTAGTTGTAGGATTTCTGCTCCTTTTTCTTGCTCATATTACTTAAAATCCTTTGCAGGTCGCCTGCAATTCTGCAAGCGGATATTGGAAATGGAGGAAACAGATAAGAACATACAGGTCTGGAAGGTCAAGAAGTTAATCAAAGCTCTGGAATCAGCCAGAGGTAATGGCACTAGCATGATTTCTCTAATTATGCCACCTCGTGATCAAGTGTCTCGAGCCACTAAGATGTTGGGTGATGAATATGGAACTGCTTCGAATATCAAAAGCAGAGTCAATCGACAATCTGTATTATCTGCTATTACTTCTGCTCAGCAAAGACTCAAGCTTTACAGCAAGGTTCCTTCAAATGGACTAGTTTTGTATACAGGAACCATAGTTACTGAGGATGGGAAAGAAAAGAAAGTCACAATTGATTTTGAGCCATTTAAACCTATCAATGCATCTCTTTATCTCTGTGATAACAAGTTTCATACTGAGGCATTGAATGAACTTTTAGAATCTGATGACAAGTTCGGTTTCATTGTTATGGATGGAAATGGTACACTGTTTGGCACTTTAAGTGGAAACACACGCGAGGTGCTTCATAAATTCACTGTTGACCTTCCAAAAAAGCATGGACGAGGAGGACAATCAGCACTGCGGTTTGCTCGACTTAGGATGGAGAAGCGCCATAATTATGTCCGCAAGACTGCAGAGCTGTCAACACAGTTCTTTATCAATCCTGCCACTAGTCAGCCAAATGTTGCTGGATTAATTTTGGCTGGATCTGCTGATTTTAAGACAGAGTTGAGCCAATCTGACATGTTTGATCAACGATTGCAGGCTAAAATTCTCAATGTGGCGGATGTGTCATATGGAGGCGAGAATGGTTTTAACCAAGCCATCGAGCTATCTGCTGAGATTCTATCAAACGTGAAGTTCATACAGGAAAAGAAATTGATAGGTAAATATTTTGAGGAAATAAGTCAAAACACAGAAAAGTATTGCTTTGGTGCGGATGACACCTTGAAAGCCCTGGAAATGGGTGCTGTTGAGACACTGATCGTGTGGGAAAATTTGGAAATAAATAGATATGTTCTCAAGCATAGTACTAGCGGAGAGATCATTGTCAAACATCTTAGAAAGGAGGAAGAGACAGATCAAAATAACTTTCTAGATTCCAACACATCTGCTGAGTTGGAAGTGCAGGAGAAAATTTTACTTCTGGAGTGGTTTGCCAATGAGTACAAGCGTTTTGGATGTACACTTGAATTCGTCACCAACAAGTCTCAAGAGGGATCTCAATTTTGCCGAGGTTTTGGTGGTATTGGTGGAATTCTTCGCTATCAGCTCGACTTGAGTGTTTTTGATGAGATATCTGATGGTGAATATGAAGAAGATTTTGAATAGCAATCAGCCAACCATTCACTGGATTCGGTCCAGGGAGAGCCCGTGTTGGCCCAACCTGAGTCCGAACTGGTCCTCCCCCAGATCAATGCGCACACTTCAAAAGCAATATCAACGGTTTGTTAACTCAGCTCTTGTAGTTTCGATTGTATTTCACTTTTTATTTTCAATATTATACAGATTTATGATGCTATAGTCTACTGCCTAATTGATCTCTGAAAAGCTGCCCATCAAATGCAGGTCACGGGGGACTAGAATAAAGCCAGAAGATGGAAAACTTTTATGCAGGAAAAAGTGTGGTTAATGTTGGAACGAGGAATCAAGAAGTGATAGATAATACCAATTTTCTCAACTGAAGCCTTCTTCCCGACATGGAAGAGTTATCCTTGCTCCTTTTAGTTTAAAGCTTGATGCTGTTGCCGATGATACAACTATTTAAATAATCTTAAATCATAATAAGCATAGCTGTTTGATCTACTGGTGCTTAAAATAGTAGTTATTATCATGGTTTAAATAATAAAAGCAACTGATTGAATGACACTGGCGTCTGGTTTGTAAACTGATGTTTCTGAATGGTTTAATTCTGCAGAATTCGTATCTATCAATAAGGTAAGCATGAAAAAAGACGAACAAATTTCATCCTTTTTGGAACAATGCCAAGTAATATGAGAATTTTAGTTTCAACATAATTGACTACTAAGATCCAATGTCCAACTTTGTTAATTTATTCAGTTGCTGTAACAAGAACATGTAACTTTAATTTCGCTGCGTCACAGAGAAGTAAAAGGAGCCACGATGAACTTTGTTTAGGAACTTTTAGGCAGATCCCTTGATTCGGCGCCACAATTCTGAAACTGAAGATTCAACAGTTACAAATGTCTTTACAATACTACATTTTTTGTGATTTTCTTGGTGATGCAGTAGCAAGCATCAAAGAAGGAACAAGCCGACCAACGGTCTACAACAACAGCAAAATTCATCACAGTATATGTATAATAAGAAGCACCCTGATAACAGGTTCCGCGTCAAGAGCAAGTCTCAGCGAGGCTGGTGAATGATGCGGCGAGGGCTGCACTTCGGCCTTACGCAACGGACAGGCTTTTCACGATATTTACCTGGAAACAAACCCTGTTCAGTAACCAATTATCGAGAATTCAGAATAACAACATCGAGATTTCCATAATAAAACTAGCAACTCCGAGAATAACCTTTAGGCAGACTATGATTCGGGTTCTTATCATGCTTCTTTGTAGCTCCAGAAACTGTCTCGTCTGTCTCAAGATGTCCATAGCGACCGTTAATCAATGTCTGCATCTGTTCAACCAATGTCCGCATCAGTTCAATCAATGTCCGCACCGACCCCGACCATTCAGGGGAGGACAAATCTTCAATCTGCTGAAGCAACATTTGAGCAGAGAGTAGGGAATTTGGGTTCAGAGACGACCCTCCTGGCTGTGTACTCATTGACATTCAAACCACCTATCGCTTACTGAAAGAAAGGTAAACAAGCAGAATTAGAATGCTTCTCGACTAAGTTGACTCCAATCTATATCAAAACTATAACTTTAGAAACCTACATGCTTCGACGGTCAAATTTGTATTATGAAGTCAGAACTGTTGTTCACATTTTTGTTCAATACTTGAGAAATAATTCTGCATTTCTACACTAACATTACTCTTTAGTTTCTACACAAACACTGAATGGAGCTGATCTAACTGATGTGAATAATTTGACAAGATGCAAGTGAGAAAGACAGAAGGAACACATGAACCCTTGCATGAGTTTCATGGAAAAGGCATACAACAGCAATCTTTCTCCATTAAAGATCGATCTAATAGCAACCTCAGACTAAAGTATCAAATCATCATCAGAGACGGTCAAACTCACCAATTTCATTAGATACTGATAATGATATAAACATTTCAGGAATTCTGCCAGGTAAAATTTTTTGGAGATATAAAATTACATTACTACACGAGCAAAATCCAGTTGCTTCAGAGACCTAGGGATTCTTCAAATGAAACACTAACATGAAGCAAATCTCAAGATCTCAAATGAGTCTACAAGCCAGAACAAAAGAACAGGATAAAAGAGAGGGAAATCAGAGAACAGATTTGTGTTTGCTAAATCTTAGATATCAAAGGTTTGCCTGGAGCATCATGTGTGTCTATGTGAATGAATTAAGACAAATACCAAATTGATCCATCAAACAAAAGAAATGGATGAATAAATTCCAGTACTGATCTAGTTGTAAAAGCTAAACAAACTCTAGGGGGCAAAAAATTCTTTTTCCTTCTTTTAAATACATAAAAACTCCCAAGCGAAATTTTTCAGAGACGCAAAGCAAGAATCTTTCAGCATCCAGCAATGAATCGCAGATCACAAAGAAACTTGAGAAAGAACACAATCTTTCGTGCCAGAATAAGATACCAGAAGCGAGATCTATCATACTAAAGTAGAAGAAAAGGTTTGGACCGAACCCTAATGCCGGAAAGAGATCGATTTCCCAATTCGTTTGTCCTAGATCATCCCAATGCACTAACAAGTAAATCTATCGTGAAAAAAAAAAAATTGGTATGAAATCCATGGCGCAATTGAGAAAATTTGGACTCTTAATTACCTCTGTGAATCTCTTTGACAAACTGATGAACGAACCTGTGACTGGGTTAGGGTTTATAAAGAAACAGAATGGGTTCGGTTTTCCGTCCGAGCCGTAGGTTCGGATTACTTGAGGCTGTGGTCTGGATGACCACGAAGCTTCGTGGTACCACCTAAAGCATGGCCTGATGCTTATTGACAGCTAATACAGTGTCTAGGCAGCTAACCTAAGGTTAACAATTTCATATTACTTATTTCAGTGGTATAAATCTACTAAGTACTTTTGGTGATTCATTAATCATTACAATAGAAAAAATGAAAATCAATAAAATAAATAAACTTATGAGAGCAAAAAAAACGAAATTAAGAGGGCATCCTTGGGATCTAATCAATATACTGATATATTAATACAAAATATTTTGGCAATTTGATCTCCACGATTCGAATCCGAGCTGTTAGAATAGGTTCAATAGGGGATCATGAATTTTTTACGATTTTCTTCATCTAATGAATGAGGAGTCTATTTAAAAATTATCTGTCATCCACCTTCGAGTAAATGTATGATTCCAGGGGAATCATGATATATTGATAAAAATAAATTATCAAAAATATCCTTAGATTAAATTTTAAGATAATAGTTGTAGCAGATAGCTATGATAACGTGTAAAAACTAACAATTAACTATTAAATTAAAGTATATAATTGCTACATGTTAATGTTTATATAAATCTGATAATATTCATTTGAAATATAATCACGTCTTTTTAATTGAGATGTTATCATCATGATATTTAGAATTAAATCTTGATTAATAGTCAGATTTCTATCTTTCTTTATACATTAGTCACTGTTAGCTATCGTGATTTATTTCCTCCGTGTTAATCTTAAGACGAACTGACGGGAGCGTTAAGGACGAGCGTTTCATCTTTTAACATCATGAAGTCTTTTTAATTTTTTTTGCTCATTAAATATTATTTTAATCAGATTATCACACCAATCAACCAAAATCCATAAAATAATAATATTATTATAAAAGTTAAAAATCAACTGTTATATTTTATAACAACTACTTGTTAGTTTCTACACAAATATTTAAAATATAATGAATATCATATAGTACTCTTAGTTTGTTTTTATTTATTAAAATATTATTTTAAATATATTATCACTCTTCAATAAATAAATTTAACATAAGATAATAATACTATTATAAAACTAATAACCAACTATTATATATTATAACAACTATTTACTAATTTTTATATCAAATAATATTTATTTAATTTATTAAAATATTATTTTAATTAGATTATTATTTTTAAATAAATAAAATTAATATGAGATAATAACAAAGCTATTTTATGTTAATTTCTTCATCAAAATATATAAAGGATTAATCTTAATATACTCTCACATCTCTACGAGCGTAGAATTATTTAATATTTTATTATAATAGATTGATTGTACTATAAAGTTAATATCTTATTCCAAAAATTACTATAACCAAGAGATTTTTGTCCGCATCATTTCACATATTTAAAAAATCCTATATATGTAACAATATTATTTAGATATTTTATTAACAATTTATTGATTGCATAAAATTTAAAATAAATAAATAAATTTATTAATGGAATATGTAATTATATTACTAATTGATTGTTTACCATTTGATTAATTTTAAGGCATTCTAAGATAGTAATAAAAAGATACGTAGATGATGTTATTACTTTAAGCGAAAAAACTATACATATTACTCTAAATCTAAGACAGTGATTTTTGTGTATAGACTTCTAAATTAAGTAATAGATTTTTAATAAATTGTTCTAATTGAAACACTACTAGATATTTAAGTTAATCAAAACATCATGAGCATATTAAATCGTCTGATTAAATTATTTATTTGAGAGTTCTACTTTGTCATTGAACGAAAAGAGTCTAAACACTCAAAATAATCTTAACTTAAAATTGATAAAATAAATATCTTCATTCTCTTTATCAAAGTCAATATCATAATTAAAATAGAGGTGCTTAATAATATTTAATAATTAAATTTGGCGTCTCATATTAAAATTTAGGTGTTTAACTAAAATTATTCGATGAAATAATGTCACAATATATTATAATTTAAAATGACCAAAGTTGCAACGGGACTATGATGTAACGATCCCTCAAATAGGACGTGTAATTATAAGATATTTTGTTTTTGAATTATTTATCGTGAGTATTTTCTTATTTAACTTAGCGATAGGTGAATTTTTTTTTATGACGATTCAATTATATTTTTTAATTTATTTTAATGATAAATATAAAATTTATATAGGATCAAATTAATTATCCTAGATTCACGATGGTAAAAAATGAAACGTTCACCTTAGCGCTCCCGCCAATTCATCCCTAAATAAATACGAAAAAAATTAATTATAAAAATTAATTAATTAATCCGGATAATTATCCTAGATTCACGATCATTTGTTTTTTAAATGATCAAAGTTTCAATTTTTTTTGGGATATTTTGAAAAAACAGATATATATATTTTCGACCGCTACAAAATGAAATAAAATCGATGAATTATTTGACGGGGTAGGGTTTAGGTTTCATCGACTAGACAGGAATGGGGAGAGACAGCTGCTTGGCTCGCGTCACGGCCGGAGCGGCGATAGGCGGATCGATTGGCGGCGCAGTCGGTATGCCTTTGCCAACCCATATCTCTGCTCTTCATCTTCCCGTCTTTTTGTTCGACGATCTAAAGCTCCACCTAAAATTTTCCTGTTTGCTCAACTCGTCGTCTCTGCGTCGAAGATTCATTTTTTGTGGTAGAGTAGGTGATTTAGGTTTTAGTCCGTAGGATGCCAATATATGCGCTTTATTGTCAAAAGTTTTTTTTTTTTTTTGACTGTGTTAGAAAGACGAGTGCTCTTTTCATGTAAGTTGAATGATCGGCGTTTTTGTCTATAGACGTGAGGCCGTGAGGGGAGATGGATTCTCTTACCAAATGGGTCTTCGTTTTTGTAGGATGTTGAAACTTTTGTCACTGTGCCTCAATGCATAGCAAATGCCAGATTTGATAAGAAAAACTGTCGGAAATCCGTAATTGACCAAGTTAACTCATAAAATCATGCATTATGCCATAGTTAATACCATAATTGACCAAGTTGGGTCGCATGTACAGCCACTTAGGGGACGACTACATAGCGACTGCATATGATATTTGCTATTTGCATGTGCACGCAAAAAAAAAAAACTTTTAAGCTAATATAGACTCAACCAAATTTACTTAATACCCTAAGCATTGGTGTACAATCATATGATCCACGATTAATATCATACAATATGACACAATTCATATATAAAACGATACAATTCTTACATATGAATTGGAAATGAAAAGAATCATAACGGTTTGTTGCCAATCTTATTTATTTGGTTGGAAGAGTAAGAAATTAATTGAGAAGCAGTAGTTTCATCAGTTTACTTGAAAGAAAATGAGGGCAGAAAAGGAAGTGAGAAGTCAAGTTTGTGGCGCTTTCATTCATTTTTGTCTTCCAGAATTTGATGAAAATGAAAGGAATTGTTATCTTGACTTGCAAAGATCTCTCATAGCTCCTCTTTTTATTTTTGTTACCTTCAAACTTCCTTCCGAGTAAATGCTAATGCTAATGCCTTTATTTACATGTCCTTAACTTGCAATCACTTTTTCCCCTTGTATTTCCTTTCCTGTAAGTTAACAAAGCATTAATTTCCTGATATCAAACTTCTATTTTTTTTGGTATCTGATACTTGATACTAATATGGGACAGGGATATCCTGTTTTAATTTACCAACATTGTGCACTGACTTAAGTGTTGTCTTGGTCTATAAGATGAGAAAATTGACACAGATTTCTTGATGTGATTTTGAGATTCTTTGATAATATAGTTATTCTTATCCTAAAATAGTATTTTATT
This sequence comes from Hedychium gardnerianum, assembly GCA_038050645.1. Classification (NCBI taxonomy): domain Eukaryota; kingdom Viridiplantae; phylum Streptophyta; class Magnoliopsida; order Zingiberales; family Zingiberaceae; genus Hedychium; species Hedychium gardnerianum. Next base: position 639,536 of record JBBUKS010000029.1, read on the forward strand.
CAATTTAGAATTCTAATTTATTTGTTTCCTGTTGCTATTATGCATGATATATCTGTATTTTATTTATAAATAGTTGAAAGGGTAATTCTAACTAAATCCTTACAGGTGCCGTCTATGGGACATATGAGGCTATCAGGTACAAGGTATTTATTCCAGAATTCTATCTTCCTGCAAGAATTTCCTGTTCTTTAGTTTGCAATGACTATTTAATACTTACCTTTTGTCCGTAAATTATTATATTTTCTGTATTGGTTAATTGACCTAGTATTCTGGCAATATACATATTAGAAGCGATAAGTTTTGTTATGCTGTATTTACTTTGACAGATATAAGAGGGGGGAAAATTATATAGAATATTCGATGCCACTTGTTTACTGATTGCTTCACTCAGAATGAGAACTTGAGGAAGTGGCTAACTCCTCAGGAACTAGACAAACACCTAAGTTTTCTATGATTTAAGTAGAGGCCTTAAAACTTCATGGTATTTGTGTTACTTGTATAACCATACATGTTCTTAGGTATACTATATACTTTCCGAATAGAATTTTAATTTGATGCTAGATTATTTATTGTACTGAAAAATGGTTGGTGTCTAAATTGATTGTTGGCTGTTTTTTTTCTTTCTAAAATTGGATAAAAAATGTAAATGCAAAGGCTAATTTAAATGAAACTTGAGCAATTGTTATGTTTCATATTCATGTTGATGATGATTGTTCCTTTTTTTTAACTACTTAATCTCCGCATCCAGGACTTTCCTTAAATGATCTTATCACGGGCTTAGTAGATCTTGGAACCAATGTACTATCTTTCTCTGGCATCTTGTACCTAATAGAAGTGTGATGATGTTTCTGGCCCATCTTTTAGCACCTTTTTTCCCCATGTTATTTCTGGTCTCATAAGCCATTTGTTGATTCTTCTACACTCGAGGTTGACAATTTTCATGTTTATATTGCGAAATATGTGATGAGCAGGTGCCTGGATTGTTGAAGATAAGATATATTGGGCAAACCACTCTTGGAAGCGCAGCAGTTTTTGGACTCTTCATGGCAGCTGGGAGCTTGATACATTGTGGAAAATCTTACTGACTTTCATTGTAGTTGTTCGAGAAGCTTAGCGTTCATAGTTTTGATGCATTAAGAGTGCGATGTATCGAGAATGGATCAATTCGTTCGGTCAAATTAAAACATCCAATAATCTTGAATGGAAGTCACAATTTTGTTGTATCACATAGCTTGATTATTATGTTCTATATGATTTCCTCAACAAGCAGCTGTCTCCTTGTGAAGGATTGCTCATCCATCAGAAAAGTAAAGCAAGATACCATTAGGGTGATACCAATTTTTCAATCCAAGCTATTGAATTAATCAATCTTTTCAATAAAAATTGAACAAATTAAACTGATAAAATTCAATTGAAATGTTGATTTTTTAAAAATGATTGATTTTCAAGTGGTGTTGATTAGCAGTGCAACTGATTCAATTGATAATATCAATTTATTTAATTAAATTAAATTAAAAATTTTAAAATTAATTATCTAAAATAATCATTATTTTTTTTAAAAAAAATAAAATTTTAAATTAGATCGATTTAACTAACTTTTGTTCACCGCCCGATCACATCCGTGATGATATTGCCATCCTGAGTGAAAATTGAGATAAGGTAGGATAGATGCCAAGAACAATCCTTGGTCCTACCACACCATTATTCTCTGTCCTCGCAGAAGAAGCTTTTCATCATCTATCATAATTGCATAAGCTACAATAAGTTGTGGCCGGATCTTTTCTTATCTCGGTTTATCTTAATAGTTGGATTGCGTTACTAAAAGTGATCAAAAATTCAGTGGAGGATCGATTACAAAATGGAAAAGAAATAGAGAGGGGAAAAAAAAAGCATTCTTGTTCCAAATAGTTTGTGGATTCCGCAGGGCCAAAAAGATTATCTACATGCAAAAAAAAAAAATGGAAATGGAAAAGAAGATGACAAATTGAGTTAATCGTACCGCTAGCATCGCCATGCCGACACCGAGAAGAGCGGTCGGTCCTGCCAGCACATCATGAGGCGGCCGCCGCCCTCCTCCCGCACCTTGTAGCCGTCGCACCCGAAGCCCTGCAGCAGGCGGCGGGCCTGGAGGAGCGCGCAGTAACCGAGTGGCACCGCGGCGAAGCCCGCGGCGTTGAGCCGCCGCGCCCACTGCTCTAGCTTCTCGTGCCGCTCCTTCCTCTCCCACCCCTCGCACGCGATGATGTTCTTGATCTCCTCCCCCAGCAGCATCTTCTCCAGCCGCAGCCGCTCCACGGACTGCCGGGGGACAGTCGAGTCGAGGCAGTCGAACAGCGCCGCGTAGTAGAAGAGCGCCTCCACGAACCGTTCCGTCAGCGCCGCGCTGTTGTGGTTCGACTCCTGCTCCATCACCACCATCAGCTTCGGCGACAGCCCCCACAGCGCCGCCAGGAAGCTATCTATCCGCGCCGGCGACGTCGAGGCGAATGGCGAGGATAGTACCGAGTCCGCGCTTGGGCTGTGCCCGTTCGCCCCGTGGTCCTTGTCGAGGTAATCGCCTAGGGATAGCTGCTGGGTGATTCCGGCCGGTGGGGCTCGTTGGGCCGCCTTGCGGACGTCGGCCGAGTCGTTGGTGGCGAGCAGGGTGTGGAGCTGGAGGACGGCGGTGATGGCCAGCGCCTCCCCTGTTTTAATGCGGAGGCTCTCGACGTCGAGGTTGTCTAATTTGCTCACCACGGGGTTGAATTGGAAAGGAATATCAAGCCGCTCGGCCTCCTCGGAGAGGCGGATGGCGGTGTGGTTGAGAAGCTCCCGATGCTCGTGGACGGCGGTGAGCTTGAGGTGAGGTGGGCCCTCTGGCCGCGCCCTCAGCCCCTGGAGGAGGGCGAGCCACGGGGTCGGGTCGGAGGCATTGAGGTCGACGATGTGGACAACCTTCTCGCCCTCCATCGCCTCCATGATCGCCTGGTTGGCGACGACGTAGGAGAGGCGGAGGAAGGGACAGAGGTCGAGGAAGTGGCGTCGGGCGACGGCGGCTTCCGCGAGGGGCAGGACCACCGCGCGGGCGGAGTCGAGGGCGTGGTAGAGCCCCGGCCACATGCGGATGGCGCGGCGCGCCAGCGCCTCCGTGAAGTGGGAGGCGATACGCTGCATGGCGTCGCCATCGGGTACGGCAAGCAGCGCGATCTGCTCCAGGAAGGCGTTGGCGCGGTCGAGGCTGCCCGCGGCGACGTGGTTGGCGCAGTTGAGGAGAAGGTGGATCAGGCAGAGTCCGCGCTCGTCGGACTTGAGCTCCCGCATCCACGGCGAGCACGGCAACAGCGCCGGCGGCGAAAGAGACATCAGCGAGAAGCTCTTGAGCGGCGACGAAGTCACCGACGACGATCCGTCGTCCTGGGCCACGTTGCCCATCAAAGGCACCATCTTGATCGCCGACACAACAAATACAGCAAAATTTACAGAAATCACAACAAAAAAAAAAACGGAAAGACGAACCAACAAGCGTAATAGAACAAACACAAAGCGATTCAAATCCTCTCAAAGGAGTCGCCTTTTCCCTACAACTCTCTCTCTCTCTCTCAGCTCTAACAAAGCCCTAAATTAGAAAATCTGCAGAGGAAGCACAAAGAAGCGGAAGAAAAAAAAACTGCAATCTCACAAGTTCGCAAAGGAGTCTCCTTTCGCCATCAAAACTCCCGTCGTCATCTGGGGCGAGGGCTTGGATGCTAGAAACACGTATATCTATCTCCACAGCAGATCCGAAAAGAAGCGCAACGAGTCTCCCTCCGCCTCCGGAGCCATACAACTTCCCACCTCAAAAGCCAAAGCAGGCACAGTTAAAAGGAAAGTAAGGGAGGGAAGGAAGGCAGGACGGACGGACCCTGGACGCAAGAGCCAGCGCCATAGCGACAAAAGCGAAGCCTTTTTGTCCGCTTCTCGCTTCTTTTTCCTCGCACAGTGCTAATTATGACGCGAGGTGGGAGGTTCGCTTGTCGCGGAGCGCAGGGAATAAGAGCGGCCTCTTTATTCCGTAGCCGAGAAGGAAGAGGCCGACAGGGGGCAGAAGCAAACAAAAGCGAGCACTCCTTGTGAAATTTGTCTCACGCGCGGGTGATCGAGTGAATGGCGAAGGTGCGTCCAAGCGTTGGCTCTTGGCGCGTCGCGAGCGGCATGGCACCTCGCCCTGGCTTTATCCACCGGCGGATAAGGACAGGGGGACAAAGACGCTAGGGCAGGCGACAGCTGATGGTGACCTTTTGGTGCGGCTCACGCCCTTTGGTGGCAACACTGAGGTAGGGCTTTTGTTCCACTTGTTTCACCATTTTATCTCTTCAATGTAAAACACACCCACAATGAATTCTATTTTACTTCAATTTCTTCTCATCCTCTTCCCTTTCTAGCACATAAAACAAATTTAAAACGAACACATGATTAATACATAAGATATTATTATAATGAAATTTGACGGTCAAATTTTGATTAGTAATCAAATTTCT
>JBBUKS010000029.1:644131-654612 GCA_038050645.1 Hedychium gardnerianum
CGAGTTAATTAAATTAGTTTTCGTGATTTATTTTTTCTATGTACTGATCATTATTCGTATTAACTAGATTAATTTTCATAATTTATTTTTTCCGTATTGATTGGAATGAGTTGGCAAGAGCGTGCCTTTTTGCCACAATGACACATAAAACATATTCAAATTTAGATAGACCTTATCTATTTAGATTTCTTTTACTACTCTTAAATGACGTGAAGTGAGAAGAAATTCACCGGGATCTGTAAACCAAACAGACTTTTTTTTTCTTCTTTCATTCACTGTTCAGAATCAACCAAAGCCAATTCAGATTCTTACACAGTAGTTGGGATTGGGAGAATCAGACAAAGGTTGGAGTATAGCCCCAGTCCTCATGCAAATGCAAATGGCAATGCACTTGGTCATTTTGTGTTGAGTGGCAGGCAAACGAATCAGAGCTTACAAGGACAAGTCACAAGGCCAAACAAATTTTCTATCGACCCTCTTCCCTGTCCTTTGTTCTTGCTCTCTTGGCCTCTCCTGCTCACAGGCACAAGGCAATGCATGTGGAGATTCAATTGCTTCCGCCCAAAACAACATTCCTCAGCTTTAATTTTTCACACAAGGCCTTTTCTAACCAAATTTTAAAATTAAAATACAAATGTTTCATGATGGTGTCCTTTTCGCTTGCTCGGATTCCTCCTCTCCCAAATGCCTTCTTAGTTGAGGTTATAGTGATCTCTTGGCTGGTCAAAAGAGTGAGAGAGAGAATCCAAAGTATAGAGACTGAGTTTTGTGAAAAAGAATTATCTCCGTCCTCGAGAAGAAAATCATACCTTAACTTACCTTCATCGGCTATTATATAGCTGACCGAAGGGAATCTCCACGTAGGCTGCTTAGTACCCATTAGCTATCCTCTTGACAGGCGATTAGGGCACCAAGAGACGACCGTCGTTGAGAAAATTTCCACGTAGGATGCCACGTACCTATCAGTTATCCGCTTGAGAGTCGATTAGGACATCAGGGGCGACAGTCATTGAGAGAATCTCCACATGAGTTACCACGTACCCATTAGTTATCCGCTTAAGGGACGGTTAGAAAACCAAAGGGTGACAATTGTTGAGAGCATCTCCACGTAAGATGGCCCATGTCCGCCAGCTGTCCATCTAAGGGCGATTAGGGAACCAGAGGGCGACAACAATTGAGTCGTGTCTCCGAGAATCTCTACATAGTGTGCTAGACTGTTGGAGGGTTGAGGTTGAATGTTAGATTGGTTGATTTCGAGTGAGTCTCCAAAGCTCGAATGGGCTGTCATTGGATGAACGTCAAGTGCTCGGGAACATCAAGTGCTCAAAGATACCGGATGCTCAGGGATACCGGGTGTTCGAGGATGCCGGGTGCTCGGGAATTGGGTCTGACTGGTCGAGAAGCGAGACCGGCCGCTCGGGAAATAACCCGGATACCATCACATTACATATATCTAGCCTAATATTGAACTTGTATGAAATATCGGCTGCATTTTGTGAAGGGAGAAAGCTCAGGGTTGAAGGTGCAAAATGCACTGTCCCTTGTTATTTATCTTGTTACCGACCGAAACCATGGAAGTAAATGGCCAGGGACATGCGACAAGGAATCATGGACCCTGGTGACTTCCAAGCATAAACTACAAGAAGTTAAGATCGGAACAGGCCATGGCTCCTTGGATTCACTGTGCCATCCTTGGACTGTCTCTCTTGTTTTTGGCTTGAATTTGATTCAGTTTTTAGATGATGCTGAAGTTGCAGGTGAAAATGGCAATCACTGCAGAGGGAACTTGGCTGTCCTTTTGTCTTCAATTGGTTTGTGGGGGGTGGAAGGATGGATGCATGGTGGGTTCCCACATGAGGATTGTTCTCAAGAGTGCAGATTTTTAGGTGAGAATTTGCCACTTCCTTCCTAGAATTCAACACTAAGTTTGGAATAAGGATCGTGTGGTGTCTTATTGGTTTGGACTTTGTTTCTAGTTAGTATCTACTTAGGTTTGTATTTTTCACTATAGACGTGTATAACGAAAGAAATCATATGTATGCAATACTACTGATGATAAAATTCCATGTGAAAAATGAAGGATAAAGTATACTAATAAAGTTTCTGCATAAATTCTCGATTTCTCAATCCTACATCACTTTGAATTTGGATTTGTAAGCATAAATATCTGCAATAGGAAAAGAGATTATAAGATTTATCAGAGCAAATTAAACACTCTTTAACTCAAATTCTATCACCATTTCATTAAGATTTAGGAGTCAATATCTTTTCAAATGTGAACTAAAGTTCTATCACCATTTTGAAGCCTATTACACACCTGCTTTATTAAACTAAATCTAAACTACTTTATTGGCTTTCAAAGATCTTGTTTCCACTCCATCGCCGGGTACCCGCCTCCGCCTTCGCCTCTGGCTTACGCCTCCGCCCTCTGTTGTTTGGTATTTGTCTCGGTCTCTTGTTGCGAGCACACTAGTCGACTAGACTTTTTCCACGTTCACAAAGTGGAACTCTGTAGTCAGATTTATCATTTGTTTGGTCCAAATAATACAGAACTTTATGGCCTTGAGATGTGCACATTCGTTATTAAATACTTGAATTAAGTAGGGATTGATTGCTCCATGTTTCTCCCATTATCTGGATTGTGTTTGAGGGACTGTTCCATGTTTCTCCCATTGTCTGGATTGTGTTTGAAAGCTTTCTCCAACATCTGATATTAGATAACCTGCAAAAAAACAGGTATCCTTCGCTCAGTTATAAGTCTCAGATCATAGAGGTTGAGATTTATGCAAAATTTTCAAGATACAGATGAGATACATATACCAAAGACAAATGAAGACAGTTGCTTGAATGCAACAAATTAGAATTTGTCACACTAACAAATTAAATTTTACAATGCAGGACTACATGTTTTATTCTATTTTATTCGGAGCTGCCAATTTGAGTTAAGTCTGACAGATTAGTCTATTCCACCAAATAATTAAAATGAATTAGATTAAAATTTTATCAGACCATTTAAAAATAAATCAAGGTGAGTTGACCCGCCTAGGCCAGCGATCCGCGTGAGTCGGCTTGCGGTGGGCTTTGGATTGACCCGCGGATTGAGAATTTTTTTTTCTCCTTAAAACTTAAAAATATAAGTGGAAAATTTAATAAGTTCGTGAGCTTCATAAGCTTATGATATGACATCTAATATCAAAAATACTATATAATTCAGTTGAAAAAATAACCATTAATATTTTTATCCCAGAGCACATTTACTAAAATAAATATATTATAATAATAAACAAGTTAAAAATTTGATAGCATGTTCATGCGAAGTCTATCATAAATATTGAGCTCGCTATGTACCAATGATGCTTCTAAACATGTCTATGAAATGCAACCAAATTGATTAAGATATAAAAAAAAATTGATGGGAGTATTTTTTTTTTCAAAGTATGATCTAACTCATCTAATTAGTAATCCAAATTTAAAATTTTTAATTTTTATATATATATATTTTTTATTTTTTGATAGACACTTAGGTTAGCCCGCCTAACCCGTCTTGCGTTGGGTTGAGTTGAATATTTCTCAACTCGCCAAGACAACGAATTGGCCTGCTTCGTCCCGCCAAATGATCGGCCTGCCCCATCATGAATTGACCCATCTGACAACTCTGGTTTTATCGAAATCGAGAAGCTATGGAATGCGAATTGTTTTTAAAGATAAGTCACCTGCTCACATGAGAACTCTCATCGCAACTCATTATTTTTCATACCAATTATACATCATAAATAAAGGGTGAGAAACTTCCATCCGAGGAGGTTGAATGTAAATCCATTATGGGGCTTAAAGTCACTAAAAGAGTTAAAAGGGTTCCTTTGGTAGTTAACCTGGAGCAGACAGACTCCTTTCTCTTGAGTTATTCTCTAAATTTTAACACTCCTTTTGGTTGCTGTGTTGTCTTCGAGTCTGGCTCTGTCAAAGCTGATCACTTTCTCATCAGTTCTATTCTTGCTTATGTGCCATTAGTAAAGCTTATTTCTCCATTGCTGGCAAGCTTTAGCCATCAAGGCAGTCTTACCTAGGGGGTTAGGGCAAGAGACTCCCACATTGTTGTATTCTTGGATTGCCTGATTGCTATCAATTACATGTCTCATCAATATGCCTGCACAGACTATCAAGGTCCTAGTAAAGGTCCACAAACTGGACAAGCAACATGCCAAATATGCAATTTTCCAAGTTTTATTTGTCTTTTACTCTGATCAGATCAACTGTACCCTGTTTTTGAGCAACAATCTAATGAAATAGTTGTGGTTGTTTTATACAGACTAAATGATTCAATACTTGTGGTTGTTCTTTACAGATTAATGCATATTCGTGAACAGCACAGACTTAAACAACTAAAGAAAGGGCCAGTAAATTAGCCTTTAAAGATTTTTTAGGTAGTACTACATAGCCAGTTTTTTGAGAACTTTTATTTGCTGATCTCTATAACTCCCTATTGAAAATATCTTCACATTGTGTTAAAGATTCTGGCTCATAAGTGATACAGATAGAGTAATCTTTCGGTGTTCATAATTTTTTACTCGCGACTTAAATCAGGCTTTGTCGATGACCACGTGAGCGAAATTTGAAAATCTACGTTTATTATTGGGGAACTCGTAATCGTCAAGTTTCGTGCCCAAAAAATATCATTTAGGCCCGTTTTAGAGCTGTTGAGTAGTTTTTTACTATTTTTAGTAAATTTCATATTTTGGGTATTTAGATTATTTTTGGTATTTGTGTCTTGCAATTAGGGTATTCTGTCTATTTAAGCGTCATGTTTAATGTTTTGGAACAGTTTTTGATTAATGAGAATTTGCGGCCGCGCCGTTTCTTCACAAACATCGAGTTTGGTTGCATATCTCTTGGTATTCTGCGGAATCAACGTGTTGTAAAATATCACTTCCAATATTCATATGTGAATCAACGGAATCGATAGATATCCGCTGCATCAGTTTGGTATCAGAGTCAAGTTGATCTTGTGAAGTCATTATGCTGAGGAAACAACAACGTGTTGACAACATCACAACGTGTATGATCGTGATATGGATCAATGATTTCGAGTTATGGATGAACGGATGGAACGAATGAAAGGGGCTATGGAAAGGATGACGGCGATGTTTGAAAACCTAAATAGAAGAAATCCGGTCCAACATCATCATCGGGCAAATTCGAACGTAGAAGCGGGTGATGATAAGGCGGAGGATGTTTGTGAAGAGGAGATCCTCCACATGCGACACAGAGCAATAGTAGAGGACAATCATAGGCGCTGGAAGATGGGGATGAGAACGAAAATTCTAGAGTTTCATGGCAGCCTACAACCTGAGGAGTTCCTGGATTGGTTGGCCTCTGTAGAGGAAATCGTGGATTTTAAAGAAGTGTCTGAAGACAAGCGTGTGCCCTTGGTCGCAACCAGATTGCACAGAAGAGTGACAGCATGGTGGCAAGAACTAAAACTGACCCGAACCAGATTGGGTAAGACAAAAATTACCAGCTAGGAGAAGATGAAGAAACTCATGCGGGAGACTTTTTTGTCATACAATTTCCAACGACTAATGTACCAAAAGCTACCGAATCTGAAGCAAGGCATCCGATCAATAGATGAATATACCTCTGATTTTTTTCAACTAATTGCGAGGAATGAAATATACGAGATGGAAGATCAGTTGATGGCACGAATACCAAAAATCAATACTTCTAATCCCTGTTCAAGACATAGAAGTATTGGTTAATATGTTTGACCTTGTTTCTGTATTGGTTGCACATCAGAGGGCATTGGTGGTAGAAAAACATGCACGTCGTAATAGTGATTTCCCCCCTACAAACACTGCAAGTGGATGACTTAATGGGGTGACTGCTAGGGTGATTGCTGGGATTGGTAACAGGGGTGCCAGATAAATTAATAGAGGAAGTGGCAGCAGTGACAGTGGAATAAGGTAAGAACGCTGCGACAAAGAAAATACTATTCGTGGAGAATGAAAATTGTGAAGATGACATAGCAGAATTCTCCAGAGACCCGAGTATGACGAGGAGGCCACAGACGAAGTGTTGTTGGAAGGAGATGTTGGGACAACCTTGGTGGTTCGGCATTCCTATTTAACACCGAAATCAGTGGACGATGATTGGTTGTGAAGTAATATTTTTCAATCGACGTGTATCGTTCTGGGCAGTGTGTCATTATGTGATCGATGCGGGAAGTTGTGAAAATATCATACTTCTAAAGCTATTCTAAAGTTAAATATTCAGACGAAAAATCATCCCAAACTATATAAATTAGCATGACTTAAGAAGGGAGGTGAAGTTGATGGCACGAAGGGCTCTTATTTCTTTTTCTATTGGTCTGAAATATAAAGATACTGTTTGGTGTGATGTGGTAGCAATGAATGTTTGTCACCTATTGTTAGGCAGACTTTGACAGTATGATAGGTGCAACTTGATGGACGAGCTAATACTTATAGTTTTGTGTTTGAGGCCAAAATTGTGTTACTACCAGGCCGACAGAGGGTGGAGCAACCAAAGCTTGCAAATGAAGTGTCAGCTTTGTTATCCATAGCTCATTTGGACGAGGAGTTGCAGAAAGCAGAAAGGGGGTTTATGTTGATGGCCACGGAAGTGTCTGAACCTAGCACTATTCTAGATTTAGCGGCTCCATTAATTACAGACTTTGGTGATATTTTTCCTAAAGAGTTACTTGATAAGTTACCTCCTCAATGAGATATTCAGTATCATATTGTTTTGGAGCTAGGGACACCTCTACCACACATATCACATTACCAGATGAGCCCTAGAGAGCATGAAGAATTGCGACGGCAGGTTGAAGAATTGCTAGTTAAGGGTCATATAAGGGAAAGTATGAGTCTTTGTGTTATACCTGCTATTTTGGTGCCAAAAAAGGATGAATCTTGGCGTATGTGCGTGAACAACAGGGCTATCAATAAAATCACGGTTAGGTACTGCTTTCCCATTCTCGTTCTTGATGATTTACTTTACCAGATTAGTGGATCAACTGTGTTCACCAAATTGGATTTAAAGAGTGGGTATTATCATATTCACATTAGGCCGAAGGATTGAATGGAAAATAACTTTTAAGACTAAGGAGGGGTTGTATGAGTGACTTGTGATGCTTTTTGGTTTATCCAGTGCCCCTAGTACCTTTATGCGTGTGATGAATCAGTTGTTGTGGTAGTTCATTGGTAGATTTGTTGTGGTGTATTTTGATGATATTTTGATATATAGTGCGACTCCGAAGCAACATCTACAACACGTGAGGGAGATTTTTAATGTGTTGTGCAGGGAGAAGTTCTATGTTGCTATGAAGAAATGTGTGTTTTTGGCCCTGAAGGTGTTGTTTTGGGGGTATGTGATTTCAGGAGAGGGTTTAGAAGTTGACAAAACCAAGATACAAGCAGTGAAAGATTGACCTACACCGAAGACCTTAACTGAAGTAAGAAGTTTCCATGAGCTAGCTTTGTTTTATAGGCATTTCATTGCTTCTTTCAGCAGCATTATGACTCCGATAACAAATTATTTGAAGGGGAGCGGTTTTGAGTGGACTGAGGACGCATAATCAGCCTTTCGATTGATTAAAGAACAACTCACAACAACGCCGCTTTTAATACTTCTAAATTTTTCTCAACCTTTTGAGTTACATACAGATGCTTCTAAAGTTGGTATTGGTGTGATACTCAGTCAAAATGGCAAACCCATGACATTTTTCAACGAAAAACTTTCTGGAGCAAAGCTTAATTGGTACTTATGACATGGAGTTTTATGCCATTGTGTAGGTAGTGAGGTATTGGCGTCACTATTTGTTTCACAAAGAATTTATTTTATATACAGATCATGATTCCTCGAGGTACCTACACTAGCAAGACAAGGTGTCACCCCACCATGCAAGATGGGTCGCTTATTTGGAGCAGTTCACTTATGTGGTGAAACATAAAACAAGGATCACTAATTGGGTGGCAAATGCGTTGAGTCGCAAGAGCAACTTTTTAGTTACTATGCGAGTTGAGATTCTAGGGTTTGACTCTCTTTGTGATTTGCTTGATACTAATCCCTATTTCTCAATGATATTGCAAGACATACGGGCTGGGAAGAAGATAGATTTTTTACTGCATGATCGATTTCTATTTAGAGGTAATCAGCTATGCATTCCAGATTGTAGTCTCCGTTTGCAAATAATCAAGGAATTGCATGGTGAGGGTCATGATGGTCGAGACCGAACATTGCATTTGATTCAAGCTTCCTACTTTTGGCCTACATTGCGATGAGAAGTAGAGAAATATGTGCAAAAGTGCAAAATTTGTCAAATCTCTAAGAGGGCAACCACTAATGCAGGGTTATCCATGCCTTTGTCAATTCCTTCTCAACCTTGGGTTGATATCAGCATGGATTTTGTGCTAGGTTTGCCACGTACCCAGCGAGGTAGTGACTTTATCTTTGTTGTCGTTGATAGATTTTCTAAGATAATTCACTTTTTCCCTTGCAAGAAGACTACTGATGCTGTTAATGTGGCGCAACTGTTCTTTCGTGATGTCTACCATCTTCATGACTTTTCGATGTCTATTGTTTCAGATCGGGGCACTCATTTCCTTAGTCATTTTTGGCGCAGTTCATGGAAGATAGTCAATACACAGTTAAATTTTAGTAGTGTATATCATCCTCAAACAGATGGTCAAACAGAGGTTGTGAATCGATCACTTGGCAATTTTATTGTGTTCCTTAGTGGGAGATCATGTGAAGAGTTGAGACAAAAACATGTGTTAGGTGAAATTTGCTCACAATCATGCTGTGAATCGAAGTATTGGTTTAGTTCATTCTAGGTGGTTTATTCAGCTCAGCCACGTGGTCCGCTGGATTTGTTGACATTGCCTAGTACGGGCCCAGTACATAATAGGGTAGATGAATTCATGAATTGTTTGTAGGAGATCCATAAAATGATACACAATCGTTTGTCCATCTCTAATTCAAAGTACAAATACATTGCAGACTAAAAACACCGACACTTGGAGTTTGATATGGGGGATTTTGTGTGGGCAGTCTTAACCAAGGATCGTTTTGCCGTTGGGGATTACAATAAATTATCAGCTAAGAAGATTGACTCAGTCGAAATTATCGAGAAGTTTAACCCCGATGTGTATCGTTTGAAGCTGCTCAGTCATATTCGTACTGTCAATGTTTTTAATGTAAAGCATCTGATTCTCTTCCATGATGATTCTTCTGATGATGTAGTGGCTGACAATTTGAGAACGAATTTTCTCTACCCTAGAGAGAATGATGTGAATAGAGCAACCTTCCGGGGGGTTATAACTTTTGACTCAGGACTCGGAATCAGACTCTGTTGGTGGTCACGCGAGCGAAATTTGAAGATCTACGTTTATTATTGGAGAACTCGTAATCATCAAGCTTCGGGTCCAAAAAATATCATTTGAGCCTGTTTCGGAGCCTTCGAGTAGGTTTTTTTTACTATTTTTAGTAAGTTTTGCATTTTGGGTACTTAAGTTATTTTTTATATATATGTCTTGTAATTAGGGTATTCGGTCTATCTAAGCGTTCTGTTTAATATTTTGGAATAATTTTTTATTAATATGAATTTGCGGCTGTGTCGTTTTTTTTCAAACGTCGAGTTTAGTTGTCTATCTCTTGATATTATGTGAAATCAATAGATTATAAAAAATCGTTTTCAATATTCATGATATGCAAATCAATAAAATCAATAATTATCTGTTACATCAATAAGCACACTGAAGATACGTGAATGCTTTAGATGAGCTTGCTTTTTGATCATTTAAATAAAAGTGGTGCTGAGCTCTGTAATCATCCATTTTTGGTCTATACTTAAATCATCTTTCAATTCTTCTGCAATTAGACTCCAACGTATTCCTTCAACGATCTTCAGCATTTTTTACATGAAAATTGTGGTCATCATAAAAACTAGTGGTCTTGTCCACGCGTGACTTTCGATTTAACTGTGAACTAGGTAAATTGTTGGAATGAAGAAACCACTCTCTGCACTGTACTCTAAAGAAATCATTACTAGTATATTAGATAATAGTTATCATACATTTGCAAGATTTAAGAACTGTATGTACGCTTGATGAATAAATCCAGGGGGTATATATGCTGAAATTTCCAATATAAAATGTAAAAAAGAATCAAATGTATGACTGAAGAAAGGAATGTCAAGCTAAAAATTTAAAAACATAGACTATACTAGTGTTTAGTATTGTCCTAAAAGTCGAATTGCTTACAATATAAAAGGTTCTTGAGTTATTGCATATTCATTGATCCAATGATTATAGTCCTGAAGTCAGATTAGTCCCCAATCATCTCACAAACTACTATAGGTGTCATAGCTTCATATTTTTCTTTAGCAACAAAGTGAGTTACAATATACTGTGTTTTGAAGTAGACCTCATGACAGTGCAAGCAAATATACTGTACATTTAAACTTC
>JBBUKS010000029.1:654712-677002 GCA_038050645.1 Hedychium gardnerianum
AAGATATTTTCTAAACTTTTAAATGATAAAACTTAAGATGTTGTATGTTATATATATTCCTTTCACAATAAATAATGGCATATTTGAAAATAAAGAAATAAAATAAACATTAATAATTATTGAAAAATATGAAATAAATTGAGTTTAAGATCACACTTTGCATAGCCTTCTATAATTTTATTCCTGTCCCGGGTAATGGTGCGATGATTAAATTCTTCGATGGATAACTAAAGGATTTAAGGTTTAAATCTTATCTACGACGTATTGTAAGAATTTTTCTCTTAAAAATATTGATCATTTTGGATGGGCTTCAGTAGCGCTTTTCGATTTATCTTGATTGTCGATGGAAAACTTTCGTGAGACCGGATCGATCATCTCGGATCGATCATCCCAGATTCGACGTTATCCGACCTGATTATATTTTTTTTCATTCTATAATTCTATTCCATGTTTTCTTTTAAAAAACATTTTCTCAAGTTTCAATACGGTTAATATCTAAAAGTTAATACGTGATTTAAAACAAGAAGAAAATAGAATAAATAAGAGAAAAAATTCTCCGCAAAAAATTTACATGCTACGAGGATTAATGAGATTTTTTTTATAAATAGTAAATTTAAAAATATTAGTTATTAAAATGAATTTTTATATGTATTTTTTATTTATTTATACAATCGATCCTTCATCACGTGGATTTTGGAATTCATCTTCCGATATAATAGCTAAATTTTTTAATGAATAATCAAAGATTTTAAATTTTAAATTTTAACTTGCGATATATTGTAGAATTTTTTTTTAATAAAAAATGAATTTAAAAATAGTGATCATTTGAATGAGTCTTTATTAGTATTTTTTAATTTATTTTGATGGTCGATAAATTTTTTTATAAGATCTAATCGATCCTCTCAAATATGATATTATCTAATTTGATTAATTATTATTATTATTTTTTAAATTCGCTGATAGAGTGTCGAAGGCCAGCGAATGTTTTATCTTTGGTTCTCAATTTACACGGTGGATGAAAAGTTTTTGTAGAATAAAATTAATCGGGTCTAAGAATATCTCGTACGATGCCAATAAAAAAAAAAGTTAACTTTTGGAAACGCCGAAAAAGGAGGAAGGCGCGTGAAGTGAGACAGGCGTTAGTGCTTTGTCCTATGTTGTATTTCTCTTTTTTCCATCGTGAATTTTAACTTTGGAAATAGCAATTCGACAAAAAAATATTATGATTTTGAGAATATTTAGGTATTTTATCCATCGATAAATCCGCGTCGATCACACTCGTGTCGGGTGGTGTGATCACGGATCTGATCACAGGTTCCCCCGGGTTCTCTTCTTCGCTGGGATCGAGCTGCTCTATTCGCTCCGGCGCCGGCAGCTATTGCTATGGCTAACACTGCCCTCGTACTGATCTCTGTTGTGGCTGCTGTCTTTCTGGCCATCATCCTCGCTCCACTTCGTTACCCTGAATGTATTACCCATCTCTTCTCTCCTCGCCTCTATATTGCTACTCTTTCGTAAAAGAAATCGATTTCGAAGCAGTAGAGGAAGGATTTCGAGTTTTTGATTGTTTGGAAGAGGGATAAAAATGTTGTGTTTGGATTGCAGGGATTCCTCCGAGGTGGTTCGGGATTTCAGCGGACATGGTAGTCATGAACGCAACCATCTACACCAGCGACCCATCGCTTCCTTTTGCCCAAGCAATGGCCGTCCGAGACGGCCGGATTCTCCGAGTTGGAAGCTATTCCTCCGTCAAGGTATCTGTGTTCTTTCCCAAGATAGAACTCCCTTTTCCATTCTCCGCATTAATGTTTACTGTTGTAGAAGTTGGTAAATTGATGATATGCCTGCGTTTCCCTCATTCTTTTTCTTTATCTCTATTTGGAATGCGGGTGGGGGCGTTCATGTTATCTAAATCAGAAGTAGAGATTATGATTTTTCATTCTTTCATTTTTTTCTGTATGTTTACTTTTGTTTTAGTTTTTATTGCACTCTCAGTATTTTCTTAACGTAAAACATGATTTGTTACCTTTTTTTTTTGTAAGTCCTAATTATTTTATTTGGGCTGTTCCTTTAATTTTCAGTTGTTTCAGAGTATTTGGTAATTTTGGTCGTGTTATTTGGTAATTCTTTTGCGACCAGTTAATAGTGATTATTGTATTCCTTTGTTTGTCAAGTTGGTTTCTAGTTTGTTGTGGAGCCAAATCGATAGAATTGTCTGGTCTCTTTTTACCTCTGTGTGAGGTTTGTCCCGGTGCTAAGTCACCTTCTCAATTAAAGATAGCACTTTTTCCTAATATAGTAATGCTGTTAAGAAACTTGCAGTAAATATTTGAAGATTTAAATTGTCTAGGAGTTGTGTGCTGTATTTTGAACTTCTGAGTTGCAGGGTCTGATAGGACATGGAACTTCTCAATTGAACCTTAATGGGAAGGTTGTAGTGCCAGGGTTCATTGATTCACATGCGCACTTGCTATATGGTGGATTGCAGGTATTATACTTATGTATTGTTGTTTTATTGCTGGCTAATGTAATTTTTCCTGATTGAATGGCTTCTTGCCTATAGATCACATTATTTGGTGGCTATCATAAATTCTGTTTTATTGTTCACTTGCTTTTTTATTTTTCCCACTATATCCCATTTTTCATCTTCTACTAATCTCCTCACTACTTCCTCTTTTGTCTTATTATCTTTGATGCTGTGTCTTTCTAATCTTATAAGTTGCTAATATATACCATGCACCATCGTATGTTATTTTCAACACATCCAGTTAGTGTCACTGATCATTCCTTTGTTCCCAACTAAAACTAGCGCTAATTTTGAATTCATCATGCAAATTACCTCAACTAAAAGATGCTTTCTCTAAAATATCAACTCACTAAAAAATAGCCACCAAAAATATCTTGGGCCCCTAAAGGTGGTGCAGTAGATGGCATCATAACATTGAAAATTAATGCTTAGATTACCATTCAAGTTTAATTATTAGTGGTTGGCTAGAATGGTGGGTAACAATGTTGCATGTCGGCACCAATATTATGGTTAGCTAGAACAGTTGGGTTTTGTTGGTAACATCTGTACTATATGTTGACACAGATTGATGCTGGTTGATTCTAATCAAGAAAATCTCGTGTTAGGACCGAAGGAATTTAGATATCTCCACAATGGTATGATATTGTCCACTTTGGGCCTAAGTCCTCATGGTTTTGTTTTTGGGTTTTACCCAAAAGGTCTCATACCAATGGAGATATCTTTCTTTTATAAGCCCATGATCTTTTCCATGTGCTTTCAATGTGAGATTTTGTTTGCAACATTGTAACCCAACAATCTCCCCTCAAACGAAGGACCACAGGGCCTCCTCAAGCGGAAAGTCTATCCGTTTGACGTCCGCTCCTCGACTCACCAAGTCTTCCCGTCCCTCGATCCAACCGACCTACTAGGTCTTCCTGCTCCTTGGTCCACCCGACCTACTAGACTTTTTTGCCTAGTCGCAACTAGGGCTTCTCTACCTGGCTGTCCACTAGGACTTCTTGCCTGGTGTCTTGTCCTCTTGATCCGGACATGGGAGCTCCCACTTCCTTTGTTCGAGATCAATATTCTACTCACATGGCTCGATTAGACCATAGCTCTTGTGCACATTCGACGGTTAGACCTTTTGGCAGGCCGGACTCTGATATCAATTGTTAGGACCGAAGAAATTTAGATATCTTCACAATGGTATGATATTGTTCATTTTGGGCCTAAGCCCTCATAGCTTTGTTTTTGGGCTTTACCCAAAAAGCCTCATAGGAGATATCTTTCCCTTATAAGCCATGATCTTTCCCATGTGTTTTCATTGTAGGATTTTGTTTGTAACCTTGCAACCCATCATCTTGTAGGTTCCTTTGCAAGTTTCGGAGCAAGAAAACTCTTGTAAACGATGAATGCTATATTGACACAAGAATTAAGATGCCTAATAGAAGCTAGTGATGTCCGAAAATCCCAATTTAACGAGGGATCTTATAAAGATACCAAAAATTAAGATGGCTGATGGTAATTAGCAATATTGTGAAAAATTAGACTGGTATCTAGAGATGAAACTTCTGTATCTTTTCAATATAAGTAATATTCTTTCAGGGTTGACACATTAATTGTGCTTATTGATCTATGATAAAGCTTGGTAGAGTAGTTTAATGATTTTCATGAAATGTGCAATGTCATTAACAACCATTAATTACAAGATGCTAGTCTTGTTGAAGAATTCAATAGCTATTATGATCACTCTTAACAAAAAATTCTTGGTGCCAGCCCATTTTGAAGAGATAGCATAGTGTTTTCATTGTGTAACTAATGCTCTAATTGTTGATAACCGAGGTAGCCATTTGGGCTTAAGTTCTATATGATTAGTTTCATGAATTTAAACGTGTGTCTTTGTTCTGTGCACTATCTGTAAGCTCATAATCTGTATTGCTCGACTTTACTGGTCCAGCCATTGCCTTTTAGTGGTGCTTATTTTCTATTAATATTCTTTTCGAGGGGTTTAAATATAACTCAGTTGGGACAGGTATCTGATTCAGACAGGTATTAAATACTTTTGTAATGTATTTTTCTCTGCCTCAACAATTGACAGTGAATTTGTTCCAATGCTATTTTGGCTTATATGGGCAGTGAATCTTTCAGATGGGACAAGTGCAACTTCGAGGTATCAAGAGTAGAGAAGAATTTGTAAGATTGGTCCAAGAAGCATTGAGAGGTTTCTATTTATACAATGGACTTTTTTCTTCAACTAATGTAAATTATGGTTGAGCCATTGGTTGATCTGAATGTGATAAAATCATTCAAAGGTATGCCAAAAGAATGAATTGGTACCAAATCAGACCCCTAATAAGATTCTTTCATCGATGATTCCCAATATTATTATTTTTTTAACCAAATCACGCCCCTCCATATTTTCTCCTGATTTTACCCTTCAAATTTAAAATCCCTTCATAAATTACTCCTGCTGATTTCTACAAGTTGATTTGTGAATCAGATTTTGACTTGATTTTTGCTCAAAGTCAACTTGTTTGAGTTCCGTTGCACCTCTAATATTCATTTTGGAGTCTCACATTTTAATGGTGCCTAAATATATGTGAATCTTCACATAGGCTGGTTAAAAAAAATCAGAAATAAACTTGTTTGAGTTTGTTTGCATCTAAAATAATTTTTTTTGGGTGCATAAGAGTTTGCCCATGCAAGTTGAATTCAGAATCAGCTTGCATGTGTGAATTGGCAAAAAATGATATGCAAGATGATTCGGAAATCAGCTCGCGGCATGATTTTCTCTCAAAATCAACTTGTTTGAATTTGTTTTCATGTCATTTTTTGGTCCCGCACATCCTAATGATGTATAAACATAGAGTTCGCCCAGAATCAACTTGCAAGGGTCTGTGGTTTAGACAGATGGTAAAATGGGGGAACTTTTTTTGGAGGGGGCAAAATTCAACACGGGTATGATTTGGTAAAAACAACATATTAGGGGCATGATTTAATGAAATGCCTTCTTTGTTTCCTTAACTAATTCAAATAAATCCAATCAAACAATATGATTCTGAGACAGCCAAACCTATGGGTTTTAGGTTTTCCAGACTCGCTTGGACTCATTGTTTGACCAGTATGGAACACTGGCTACTGCTACTAAAGTGAACCATAATAGTTAACACAAAGATAAATATCATATAAAAGAATTATTGTGTTGTGAAGTTGGACCAGTACACATTCTAAAGCACAGAACCAATATTTCAATATTCCTCAACCCTCTGCTTTAAATACATTAAAAGAGATGAAGTAATTTCTCAAATTTCTGTCTCTGACCTCATCCCGTTATCCTCTACATCCTCATTCTTTTAGTTATGCTTTTCCAGGTTAAATCCTTTAAAAACTCATGAATGCCACCACCTTTCTTTATCTGGAAAGATGATTCTCTGATAAGTTGAGGGTAAGTAACTCAATTTTTTAATTACCTACGATGAATGATTAGAATCCATGTTATTGAATCACACATTTCACATCAATATAAACATAAGCCTTGCCCCCGGGGCTATGGTGCGATGGTAAGAGGTGGGACAGGCTCAATGAGTGTATAAATCTCACCGGGGCATATTATACCGGAGGAGTTTGAAAAACTTGTGACGTTGGGCCGTCCGCTAGGACCCACCCGATTTACTCTAGTGGCCGATAGAAAACTTCTGTAGGGCGGCCGGTCACCTCTAGGATTAGTCGGATCGTAAGAGCTGAATACCTGGATTACCAAAAAAAAAGCCACATTTTTTAGTACCAACCAGTGATTCAGGCAACATTGCTTTTGTTAATTCAAACTTTAATGGGGATGTCAAATTGATCATTTTTTTTGTCATTTCTAGCCTAGTTAGTACTTACCTTACATCATCAAAGGAGTTTTATATTGTATCTGCTCACTCACTCTCTTAAATTTTTTACAAGTATTATTGCTAAATTATTGTTACCAATTATAAGAAATTCCACAATACAATTTCATTCTTTTTCCTCCGTTATAGTACCAGGTTGCTTAATCTGACCAACTGAGCTCTAGGAAAGAGACTTCTATGAGTAATTCTAATATGAAGATGGATCTTTCACATATTTATGAAATTCGTCCTTGTTTGGTATTAAATTTCTCATTTTTGTTTGTTATTGCGCTTATTCGAACAGCTTGCCCATTCTACAATTTTCATGTTATATCATTTATACTTCATTGGTTTTCTAACATTCACAAGACAGAACATTTTCAAGACCATTTGTTGTACTTCTGTTTTTGCTGAAATTTAGACAATGACTTTTTTACCTCCTATATATTATTATGTTTCATATCCTTTGGCTCCTACACTTTGAAGTAGGCATTTTTTTTTTCTTTTTCACACGATGGTATTAAAGTGGAGATATTGTTTTCCTTATTCCTCTAACTTTGCTAGAAACTTTTCTTTGATAGGTAAAGATGTCGGCGAATGGATATTAGGAGGTCAATGGAATAATGATAACTGGAGAGGAGATTTACCTCTTTCTTCTTGGATAGATAGCATCACGCCAGACAACCCTGTGTGTTTTGTTTTTACGATTACTGTGTGTGTTTTAAATAAATTTATAAGTTGAAGCACAATAACACATGTTGATCTCGTATCAATAACATTGCGCTATACAGGTATGGCTTTCACGAATTGATGGCCATATGGGACTGGCTAATTCATTTGCTTTAAAGATAGCTGGAATTAGCAACAGGACACCTGACCCAGTTGGTGGAACCATTGTGAAGACTTTGGATGGAGGTAAATATGAAACTTTCAGTTCATTGATAGTATGCTAGATCAAGCTGGGAGAATTAGTATTATCTTGCAGCGCATTCATGAATTATATGATCCAATTACAGGTATCCCTATTACAGAAAAGGAAAATAAATTTGCAGAATTAAAAAATTAAAAGAAAAAATATATAGATGTCCTTGGTTCAGAAGATCAAGCAATGTACTAGGACGGTTGCATCATGTCAAGAATTGAAAATTCATGCTTGATATGTAGAAATGATGGTTATGCCACAACAGTATGCCGGCAACGCTAGTGAAATATAGAAGTCTGGTATTATTCTAGTATTCATTTGCAACAATTTGAAAATTGCCACTGAATATAGGTACCAATAATATGAGAGGAAGAGACACGGAGAAACCATCAATACCTATTTATTATTATATTGCATAATCAAAATTATACAATGACTAGATAGTATAAGTAGAGGGAGAAACTATTGACATTTATAATCGTGGTTCACCATTATCTGAGTTATGCCATTTAAATATGTAGTATATATAACTAGTGTAAATATGTAAGATAAAGATGATATGAAGCATATTACATTGATGCTCAGCTAAATTCAAGATATAATTAGGACTTCGGAGGTGATCTTAGTACACTTGAGTAATTTGATTGATGAGGTCATTTATCTTATCTCTGTGTATGCAATATAATGTTTTTAGGAGGATGAGTTGCTCAGTAGGGCAATCATAAGCTCAAAGCAATTGACATTCTCCTCTTTTTCACCTTACAACATTAGAATTACACTCTTTCTAACTCCCTTTTTCAGAAAAATATGGTCTTGTGTGGTCTTTGGTTGTGACAATGTAGTATAGATTAAAAATAGCACCATAGGAATATAGGAAAGCTGCTGGTAAAAAAAAGGATAAGTGCTACTTCTGGTTGGTATATTTTATATTTTTATGCAAAAATAACTTAACTGAATTTTGCATGTTATTATGGAATTAAGGTTTCATTTCAATTGGAAATAGTGGCAGAAGAGACAGGCGTGAATAATGATTTTTTTTATAGAGTTTGTAAGTTAGACTATTTAGATACTCTATCTAGTTAAAGTTGATTGCTAGTTTGCACTATTGAGATGTAGGTGTCAGCCTCAGATGTTTCTCAATTTTGGATATTAGAAGCATAAGTATACAGACCTTTTGGGGAGTTTCCGAAGACTGCAAATGTGAACTTAACTATGGAAGTCATTGAAATCATTTGTTGAACTTTCTAATATGATTGTATGATTTCTACTGCAAGTTGGGAGATGGCTTATCACATAGCAAACCAAAAGGCATTATACATACCCAGGAGTCTTGGTGTTGGCTTGCACAGAAAGTAGTGTAAAGCACAATCATGTCTTGCTTGAGACTACTACTTCATGCAATTGCTAAGTTACTTTTGTGCATGTTACCTCAAGCTGTAAGTAGTGTTTTTGTAGTACAACAAATGTTGCTCAGTCTATTGAAACCTGACTTGGAAATTGATTGAATTTATGCACGATAAGAAAATCTGTATTTGTGCTTAATTTATTTTGCTACAACAATTTCTTGTACGGCCACTGAGGTAGCAAACCTGTTCTTATGATCTCCTTTGGTGATAGAGCACCTTATGGTTATGGATTAGAAACAAAATGACAATGGAAACTTTTGTCAAAGGGAGCCAATAACACTTTTGTTACCATTTTCAAACGTTTTAGAGTCTGAATACCATTAGATATTAACAGTTACTCCCATTAAAATAATATATTTCTGCTTCAATTTATTTACTTTGTACCTCTATATCATGCAGATCCTAGTGGTTTGCTAGTCGATTCTGCAATGAAGCTTGTTCTAGCTGTGATTCCTGAAGTTTCAGTCAAGGAGAGAAGGGATGCATTGTTAAGAGCAAGCAAGTATGCAGTTTCCAGGGGAGTGACAACAATAGTTGATATGGGAAGATTCTTTCCAGGCACCTCAGTTCATCATGTTTGGCAAGACTTTTCAGGTTATGTTTGAGTGTCCGCAACTTATGTCATTAGTTATGAACAAAAGTTACCCTGTCATCATCATCATCATCATCATCAATTGGTGTTTGTCCTAACAATATTGGGTGGGGTACATGCTCATAGATTTAGACATTTTTAACATTAGCTGTCATGGCATAATGCATTATTCAATCCTCACCCATAAGGTACCTTTTATCCTACTATTTTATTTATCCCTTAAGGATGTTGTTAGATTTCTCTAACACTGCAACATAGGTTATTTCTTTTGCTTAAGTTGTAAATATGAAGTATACAACTTAACATGTATTGTTACTTATAACAAAATGAGTCAAGGCTGCCATATTTCTTCTTGGAGATACAGAATCATTTAGTGGTGGATCATCATCATTAGGAAAACATGCTTTACCAAGACTTGAGTGCTTCATGAGCATCGCCTTGTCAGGTGTTTTCTCAACTACATAGCTGTTGTTGGTATATTTCTGCAGATGTTTACCAATGGGCTGATTCTTCTGGGAAAATGCTGATCAGAGTTTGCTTATTTTTCCCATTGCAAACTTGGTCTCGATTAGTCGTAAGTAGCATTCCCATTTACCAGTCTTATCCTTGTACTTTTTAAAGTTTTTAGTATATTGTATAATGAAAATGCCAAGGTTCTTTATTTGATTACTGATTAGAAGAAAGAATTTTCTTGTGCTATTGTTTCTTTGACACTTAAGTTGTTCTAAACTAATCAACCTCTTGGCTATATCTTACTGTGTAATCAAAGGACTGAACTGAATCTTATGACACTAATAGTAAGGGCAAATGTGCAGCCAATCAATCCAAGCGGAATTGATGCAAGTTATTATTCAGTTAGACTTAGTGGAGCAATATAAATGACACATTTTGGTTATCAAGACACTAATAGAATATCAAGGTTCTACCATCCTAAATATGTTTATTCTAGTAGTTTATTTGTGCGATACTGGGCTCCTCTAATGCTACCAGATGCTTTGAATAACTGGAAACCCACTGCAAAATCTAGCTTTCTTCTCAAATTTGAAGCCCACGACATCTCAGTGGAAGATGAGAGTATCTTCTCTTATCTGCTATTTGTTTGCTGCTACTCTCTTGTTGGTGTTGGACCTTTGCTTAAGCTTTTCTTTTTGACCTCTGCTACTTCTCAATTCTGTAATTCTGCATTGCTCCATCTTGTGATCTTACCTATAGCTGCTGCCATTAGGTCAACTCCCACCAAGGTCTCCTGTTCTCCCATAGTAGCTCATCTCTTCAGATCAAGCTTCTTGTTCCATTTCTGCTTATCTGTGCAATTTCCTATGCATCACGACCTCCTAAACCACAAGCAAGATCTGGGTAAACAAACAACAATGATTTCCTTTTGTCATCACCAGTGTCATCTATACATCTCCCATCCAACATTTGTTTTTATATTTTACAGCCATCCAAATCATAGAGACTAAGCCTGGAATGAGCTGAATGTTATGTTAAGAATTCTTGTAGGTTTGCTATGAACAAGGTTGCCTTTAAACCCAAAATATTGGATTCTATGACTTCTCCAATGCTCTCTTATCCTAAAGTTCCTCACAATGGTTTGCTTGGCAGTAAACCTTCTAATATTAGTTCTACTACTGATATATCATATGAGTATAGATACTTCATTTGTGATTTTCAAGAAGGTACTTCTAGCACTTGTGTGGCACATGCCTTTAGGTCACAAATTTGGATTCTTAAAAGCTTCTAAGCATATGCCTGGTGATCTTTCCCTTTCTCCAAACTTACAACATCTCATCCTACCAATATTTACTATAGCTCCAGGACATTGGTCAGTCACTCCATCTTTACCTCTTTTTTTTACCTTCATATACCTATATTTTATTTGCATCTACTATCTATGAGCAGTAACTTTACTGTCCACTTGTTTCCACTAGGATTCACGGAGTGGAAAGGTGATTAGTACAAGGCATGTTTGGTGGATTGTACAAATTGATAGTGATTGTCTCTTCTAATACACAATCACATGGGGCATTTTAACTTGCATAATTTATAGAGATAGTGTCACGCCCAGAGTGGGCCCTTCCCATGTCTAGGATGGCTCACCTTGACAACATGACAATTCCATTGGCACATCCCTTGACCTGGATGCCAATCAACACTAGTAACACATCCACATGAGGTGGACATAGTACCCAAGAGTAACACTTTGATGCAGACAGAAGAGCAAATCGAGAAAGTAAATCATGATGCACATAGAAGCGCAAATCGAGAAAGCAATTTTAATCTTTTTAATTATTTTTGACAAGTTTAATATTTAAGATATTTTTGATAATTTTATTTTTTGGATTTTTGGATTTTGAGCTCGTTTAGAGATTTTAGGATTATGAGTCTTTTTCCTTAAGATTTATTTCCTTTCTTTGCATCTTAGGATTTGAGGCATATATAAGCGTGTCTTGTTTAATATTTTAAAGATAGTTTTTGATTAATAAGAATTTGCAGTCGCGCCATTTCTTCCCAAACATCGAGTTTGGTTGCCTATCTCCTGATATTCTGCGAAATCAACCGGATGTAGAAGATCGCTTCCGGTATTCATGTGCGAATCAACGGATTTAATAGTTATCTACGTCGCTTCTGGTATTCGTGCGCGAATCAACGGATTCAACAGTTATCCGCTGCATCAGTTAATGATGCAGACAGAAGAGCAAATCGAGAAAGCAATTTTAATGATATAGACAGAAGAGCAAATCGAGAAAATAATTTTAATCTTTTTTATTATTTTTGTCGAGTTTGATATTTAGGGTATTTTTGATAATTTCTATCTTTTTGTATTTTTGGATTTTAAGTTCGTTTAGAGATTTTAGGATTACGAGTCTTTTTCCAATATGTGAGGATTTATTTCCTTTCTTTGCATCTTAGGATTTGAGGTTTATATAAGCGTCCTGCGTCCTGTTTAATGTTTTAAAGATAGTTTTTGATTAATAAGAATTTACGGCCGCATCGTTTCTTCCCAAACGTCGAGTTTGATTGCCTATCTCCTGACGTTATGCGGAATCAATAGGTTATAAAAGATCGCTTCTGATATTCGTGCGCAAATCAACAGATTCAATAGTTATCCACATTGCTTCTGGTATTCGTGCGTGAAACGGATTCGACAGTTATCCGCTGCATCAGTTTGGTATTAGAGCGAGGTTGATCTTGTGGAGTTAGTCGTCATCTCCTTCTTAAGGAACGACAAGTTTTGTTTTTCTATCTCCTGGTATTCTGCAGAATCAACATGTTTAGTAGATTGTTTACGTTATTCGTGCGCGAATCAATGGATTCAATAGCTTTCCGCAGCATCACACCAAGAAGACTGCAACACGTCGACAACGCTTCTGATGATGATAAGATAAGCAATTCGAGGGCGAATTTTTTCTACCACGGAGAGAATGATGCAGATAGAAAAGCAAATCGAGAAAGCAATTTTAATAATGCAGATAGAAGAGCAAATCGAGAAAGCAATTTTAATCTTTTTTATTATTTTTGTCGAGTTTGATATTTAAGGTATTTTTGATAATTTCTATCTTTTTGTATTTTTAGATTTTGAGTCCGTTTAGAGATTTTAGGATTACGAGTCTTTTTCCTTTAGGTTAGGATTTATTTTCTTTCTTTGCATCTTAAGATTTGAGGTTATATGAGCGCCCTCTTTAATGTTTTAAAGATAGTTTTTTATTAATAAGAATTTGCGGCCGCGTCGTTTCTTCCCAAACGTCGAGTTTGGTTGCCTATGTATTCTACGGAATGAACAGGTTGTAGAAGATCGCTTTCAGTATTCGTGCGCGAATCAACAGATTCGATAGTTATTCGCGTCGCTTCCTGTATTCATGCGCGAATCAACGGATTCGACAGTTATCCGTTGCATCACACTCACAAAAGTATAATAACAGAAAAAGAACACTATGTCACTATCAAACTGCAAAAACCTGGGGCATAATCCAACTACACATAAGGTCTAAGGCTGAAAAAAGAAGTGCAGTAAGTGTCATATGTTGGTCCAAGAAGCACCATCGAACCTAAGTTTTGATTCCAACATCGTAAACATGAAAAGAAATGTAAGTAAATAGCTCGCAATTGATTTTCTTATGTTAATCAATTAGATTAGAAATATCAGCAAATTTCTGGTTCTGGATAAATTGTAGAACAGAAGTTCTCTACCTGTATTTTCATGCTACTGGGTAGTTCAAATAGTTGTTGGATCATTTAAAAATTTTCATGTACTTGTATTGTCTAAAGAAATAAAGGGTTTTTTTTTCTTTCTTTCTTTTGTTGTGATTGTTCTTATATTATGCAATATGGTTGTTTTTTCTTATCTTTTGTTCATGTATTTGCATAAGTCGGGGTTATAGTTATTGTTGTTTTTAACACATCTTTTCTTATGATCAATCTTATCTTATTAAGTCTCTTACTATTATTTCCTTAATGTAGAATTATATAATGTTTATCTTAAGTGATTATGTTTATCCATTGTTTATTTCTAGGATCTCATCCAAGAAAAGGGTAAAGTGTTAAGTAAATGGATGCATTTTGGCGGGGTGAAAGCTTTTGCAGATGGTTCTTTGGGCTCAAATAGTGCACTGTTCTATGAGGTGATCTATCAGTTTTATCTAACGCAATAAATTTGAATTAGAACCATCTTATTACAAGTACTGTCATAGCATAGTTGAGTAGGTGGATGATCACATTACATATGTAATTTGTTTGATACTATCAAAAACATAGAACTGAGGTTTTGATATATTCATTTTCTCATTAATTGCAACTTTTTACTTGTTTCTCTTTAGGTTATGAGCAAGATATGGTTATCTGAAATGACTATTAACTGCTGCATAACATATTTTTTAGCAAATATGAAAATGTTTCTAAATTACCCATTGCTGAAAAGTAATACTATAGTATATTTGTAGTTGACCAATGAGGCCATGATCCATCTAGTTTTGCAGAGTCCACACTAGAGTGGTTTTGCAAAAAGAAATTTCTAGCATGGTGCGCACATGCACGTGTTCTCTGTTTGAGCAAATGTTAATGAGTACCATAGTAGTTCAATCTTTAGATTCTATCAATTGAATTGCAAATACATGTATCCTTGGAAGTAAAATTTCCAAGGAAAAAATTAATTTCAGTTTTAGACGATTAGCAACATTCCAGACCCACTTGGTTCAAGATTTCATCTTGAAACTGAAAATTTTGTAGTCCTATGTTTAGGCTGACATGACAAAAATGGAGCACCAATTATTCTTACTTGTTTGATGTTGGTTTGCCAAAAATATTGGTCCTATCAATTGTACTTCCCTGGTCTTCAGGCAAGTGGAAACTTTCTTTGAGCTAGATTTGGAATTTTAATGGGAGATCTGTTGAATTTTGTTTTATTAGTCAATCACTTCTTAAACAAATAATCAACTTCTTTAAGATGGAATTTCATGCTGTAGCATTATGATCTTTCAGCAGTCTAACACTATTGAATGATCACAATTTGCTTATAAATCCGGTCCAATTGTCTAGTTTTTAATGTCTTTGTGGTGCTTTGGTACTAAATTTGACTCATATTGCCTCATAGCTTTCAAAAATTGGGTCAAGTTTTTGGTCAATTTCATAATCTTGATGCAAAAATGTGTTGGGTTGGGTTTGGGACGAAAGAACACTTGTCGATACAGCTCAACTGATCTCTGTGGGTAGACATTGTTGGATGAACTTGGAGTTGGTTACAACATATGCCAGTTCCCTCTACCCACTCAAATGCCTTTCCCTCCAAAAGAGACTTGATTAAGATAACAATCAACTCTTACAGAGAGTAACTCCTATTTTGTAGTATTATAGTAAATTTGGGATTGGCTGGTGGGAATTACAATGGTAGTTGATGCGGAGGTAAGTAAGGGTCCACTTAGCGAGCCCTTGACTAAGTCATTATAGAAGTCATGTGGCAAGGTCAAGGCTGGATCATGTGGCGTGCTTCAAGACTTGGTCAACATAGCCCTCCACATGGCGTATCAACAATCTTTGACTGGTCGAGCCGAGCCGATCCAACCAAGTTCTAGACCTCTGGACCTACCGACCTCCCGACTAGCCGACTCGTCGAGCTGCCAACCTTCCGAGTTCCCGGCATGCTACAATTACTAACATTAAAGGACATGACGGTTACGAAAGTACTTATTAATGACTCTCTAATGACCCTTTAATGAGGGGAGTCTCCTGGACTTCTCTCTATAAAGGTAAGGGGGAAGAAGAGAAGGAGGGATGGGATTCTATTTTGCTATCTCATATGCTCTACGATTTCATGGACTCTACGTCATTTTTTTATCATTTCTCCATTTATACTATTTATCAAATCACCATGTTAACTTAGGCATCGGAATGGTTTCACCGGGGCAACTCCTGGCGATCTCTTTGACGTTTGTTACTCTCCGTAAGAAATCGCCGTGCTACAGGAAGAAATCTCGGTGAATGCCTCGACGTCATCTCTTTATGCTGGGATGGATTCTGCCGCCGCATCATCATGGTGAGATTTTCAAACCAGAACAAATTGGCACCGTCTATGGAAACGTGAGCGAAAGACTTTGAGCGACTACTCTGATGATCTTCCCGATTGTCCAACCGAAACATATCCTCCATGCCATGCAGATCTTGTAAAAATCTGTTGATTCCTTTTTATCAGATTTTTCTTCTTCTCTTGATCAGGTTCCAAAAAATCCAAGCCTACGATGAAGGTTGTCATTTGCTTCATAGTCGCTGGCTCTACCGCCCTAGGCAGCCACGACGGCTAATTCTTCCAGGAGATCCGTGATCTATCGACAATCTAGAGTCTTCACCTCCTCTCCGCTACCGTAACCGTCACCTCTTCGTGACTGTTCGTGGTGGTAATCACCGCTTCCTCTGTGGCTGTTCGAGGGGCTCAAGCCACCTCTTCTAGGGCTAGGAAAGAAAGGGGAGACGAGCCTGGATCGGAGGAGACGGGGTCCCTTTTCCTTCAGGAATCTGCCACTTTTCCTTTTCTCCCCTTCATCCTCCCCAGCTGTTGCCTTGTGCGTTTGGAGGTTGGAGACTGCGTCACAACGGCAGCGTGAAGCAAGTTCACGGATCCAGGCTCCTTTACCATCCTCTCCCTTGTCATCGACTTGAAGGAAAGGAAAGCAGCGGTTGATGGTTCTCCAAATCATATTTCGTCGGGC
Organism: Hedychium gardnerianum; assembly: GCA_038050645.1. Lineage (NCBI taxonomy): Eukaryota > Viridiplantae > Streptophyta > Magnoliopsida > Zingiberales > Zingiberaceae > Hedychium > Hedychium gardnerianum. Next base: position 671,210 of record JBBUKS010000029.1, read on the forward strand.
GTCGGTTCCTCCTCGTCGTCGTCATCGTAATCCAACCTCCGCCGACTCCTCAACGTGAGATGATGAAGCCGAACGTGAGCATCGAGACATGATCCATAATCTGTAGGCGGTTCCACTCTCCACTCACGGCTGTGATTGTATGTGATGCTGGGCCAACACGCCAGGATCAACCTCTCCTCCATCGGTTCCTTCTGTTCAGAACACCTGAAGAGCCCCTTCACCCAGAAGCTATGGGAGATTGACAGTTTCCGCTACAAGTTCATGCTTGGAGGCTCGCCACCCAGCCCCGAGGAAGATTCCCAATCCCGTCTCAAGATTGTTGCTGTCATAGGCCACTGCTTTCCTTTTTTCTATTGCTTCAATTCCCTATTTCACAAGTTTGACTTTCTTGCATGCGTAAGGAAATAATAAAGATGACAGCAGGAGCAATTCTACTAGTTTATGAAGATTTCTTGGAGATTACACATTTTACAACAAAGTGAAGGTTGGAGCAATCCGTCACCAAGGTGAATCAGTGGGAGGTTCTGGGTCTACATGAAACTGATAAAATCCCGGGAAGAGTGGCAGGTCAGAGGGCTACTGTTATTGAGGCCAAATTTCAAGGCAGTGTGCTGGAGGGAGGAAGAAATTCAGAAAACGCAATAGAATATCAGCATAGACCCAACATTGGCAATTTGGTAACACCCTCGTCAAGGTTTTCATGAGGTACAGCTTCCTCTTAATGGCAATCTTCAATTGCTGGATGATTAATCTGTCAAAATGAATTTATTCTATTGGAAGAAAATCTTTCATGAGTCACAACAGCATGAACATCATTTCGGGAACCTGCTAGAATGTTGAATGGTTCATGCATTTTATCTGGGAAGAAGAATTATGTTACTTCCTCGTTAAGATGTATTCTAACTGTGGATTCACCACATGATCTTGCTGAAGAGCCAGAAGGTGATAGTTTAAAATGCTCAAGGGTCATTTGGTTTCCTATATTTGGTTCCAACTGTGGCAGGCTCAGAAACTTCACCAGTAGCTACTGTGCTCTATCATCACGAACTTCACTTGATTCACATCATGAATTTGCTATATTTTCTATTTTAATCTCCGTGGATACTTTCAGAATTTTACAAGCTAGGTACTCATATTTCTCTTGGATATCAAAAGATTATCCCAAGATTATAAAGTCAAGCTTAGGCTATCATTATATTCACTCCACCGATATTCAGGAGTTGAGGGATCGAGCTATCATCTCGCGGACAGTGATGGGGTCACCTCAAAACTTCACATTAGGTTTGAGTAAATTTAGTTCTATATTTTGAATATAAATTGTGGCTCTTCCTCACAGCTTTACTTGAAGGTACTTCATCGAGCCGCCGACTATTTCCCTCGATCTCAGACCGAGGCGTCCATCGGCAATGTTCATTCCAGGATGGATTTCTACCGCCGCGTCATCGTGGTGAGATTTCTCAATCGGGGCCGAGCATTCCCCTATCTCGAATCGGCGTCCATAACGACTTATCAGTCAAGTTCTCCAAGCTATTCTTCGATCGGGATTCTCCAGCGACTCTTCCGTCGGATTCACCATGACTTCTCAATCAATTTCTCTGGTGACTCCTCAGTCGGATTCTCCAATGACTTCTCAGTCAATTTCTCCAAACGACTCCTCAGTCGGATTCTCCAGCGACTTCCCAGTCAATTTCTCCAGTGACTTCTTAGTCGGATTCTCCAATGACTTCTCAGTCAATTTCTCCAACGACTCCTCAGTCGGATTCTCCAACCACTCAGTCGGATTCTCCAACGACTCCTCGGTCGGATTCTCCAACAACTCCTCGGTCGGATTCTCCAACGACTTCTCAGTCAATTTCTCCAACGACTCCTCAGTTGGATTCTCCAGCGACTCAGTCAGATTCACGGGTACTCGGGAGTCGTGAGATTGACTGTTATTATCCTCTCCTAACTTGGACATAGTTACGGATCGAGTTATTCTCTACTCCATGGGTACTCGGGAGTCGTGAGATCGATCTTATTATTCTCTCCCGACTCGGACATAGTCGTGAATTGAGCATTTCCTTTGTTGAAGATGAAGTCACCACTTATTCCCCCGACTAGGACTCAGTCATGGATTGGTTTCTCTCCTAAACCTCGACAGCTCTAGCTTGAGGTACACAGCCACATGACTCGGACGGCCGTTGAACATGTTCATTCAATCGGCCTACACCCTCCTTTGACTAGACTTGAAGGGGATGCTTGTGATGCGGAGGTAAGGGTCCACGTGGCAAGCCCTTGACTGGGTCAATATAGAAGTCATGTGGCAAGGTCAAGGTTCGGTCAATACAGGGATCATGTGACGCGCTCCAGGACTTGGTCAACATAGCCTCCACGTGGCGTATCAACAATCTCCGACTGGTCGAGCTGAGCCGATCCGACCAATTTCCTGACCTCCGGACCTACCAACCTCCTGGCTAGCCGACTCGTCGAACTATCAACCTTCCGAGTTCCCGGCATGCGACAATTACTAACATTAAAGGACATGGCGGTTACGAAGGTACCTATTAATGACCCTTTAATGAGAGGAGTCTATATGCTCTATGATTTCATAGACTCTACGTCATTTTTTTTAATGATTTCTCCATTTATACTATTTATCAAACCACCATGCTAACTTAGGCATTGGAGTGGTTTCGCCGGGGCAACTCCTGGTGATCCTTTGACGTTTGTTACCCTCCGTAGGAAATCGCCGCGCTACAGGAAGAAATCTAGGAAAAGGTCTCGACGTCATCGTTCTTTATGCCGGGATGGATTTTGTCGCTGCGTCATCGTGGTGAGATTTTCAAACTGGAATAGTAGTATTACTAGATTAGAATTGGACAAGAAATTTGAAAGTCAAATTGTTTTTAGGGCTATGTAATATGCATAGTCATCTGATAACATTAGATAAATATGGTAATTTCCTAGTTGCTGGCATAGACAGTAAATTTTATGTTTACATCTTGTAATTGCTGATTTTTGCCCGATTCTCAATTGATTCCCTCTTCTTTGCTTTCTAGCCGACACTAATTACTCAGACTTTAGGAAGAGTATCTAGCAAGATAATAATAGAATAAGTCAAGCAAAAAAAAGAAAAGAAAAAGAAGAAATCGAAGTTTTCGTTTAGGTTCAAACTGAGCACCTACTAGCCATATCAACAGTTCTACTGTGCAAATCACACCATCATCACTTCTGTAATGAATCATCGAAGCTCAACTTATTCCTGCACATAGTTTGTATAACATGCACTTAGACACCAGATGCATTGCTAACTACAAAGTTTTTTTTGGTCTTCAACCACTATATTCTCACCAGGACACACAGTGTACCGTTCCAACTAACCTGCTCTCTTGATTAGATCTGATTCCACATTACCCAACAACCCACTACAACACATGGTTAGAGACATACTTGTGAAGATCTCTGCTTCAACTTTGATATCCACTGTCAGGCTTATGATATTCTCGCATCTTTCATTTTATCTTAATAAAGTTATACAGCATCGACAATGTAAATCCTCTGAGTTCTCATAGGCATATGACAATGATCCACACAATTATGGACTTCAAGTAACAGATATGAATTGGCTTCAAAATGCAACAATGCATGCAGACAAATGCAGACTTCAGGTATCTTCTGTTATGGTTGTCTCACTACTCAATTCTTTCTAATTTATGTTGACTGTATACCCAGGTAGCAATTCATGCGATTGGAGACAAAGCCAATGATATGGTTCTGGATATGTATAATACTGTTGCATCTTATAATGGATTGAGGGATCGCAGATTTAGGGTGTGTTCTTTTGGTTCTTTGCGCTTTTGAAGTTTGAACTATAAAACGCCTCGGGAAGATGGCCTATTTTACGTGAAACTTCATCTTAGGGAGATAACTAATTGACCTTAAACATATTTCAGATTGAACATTGCCAGCATCTTGCGCCAGAATCACCCAAACGTTTTGGTAAACAACTGGTGATTGCCTCTGTGCAGGTAGGTAATTGGAAGTATAATTTTTTTCCTTAATTACATTTCACTTCTTTAGTATTGCCTTCCATTGAACTAACAAACTTGCTACCTTTTATGGTAGATTGTGCCTTCTCTAAGGTAGAATTGTGGGTAGTTCAACCATATTTTCGAACATGTCCAGAACATAATTTGCTTTCAGGAATGCCATTTCTTGGAGATAAGAGGAGAATTAACTGGTTATGTTCCGTCAGTCTTGTATATCCTACTGTTTGGGAGAAAAACAAACTATGAAGAAGCCAAGTAGTCCTGGATGTCTTCACTCTCCAATCTCCATGCCCTTGTTTAGTAGCATCTCTCAGTGAATCTTAGTACCTTTAGTTATTTCTAATGATTTCACACTTGAGAATTTGGGGGAAAAAAGAAGGATTTCAGCACTGAAAATAATACAAAATTATCATTGATAGTTGCCCATCATATGCATAAGCACTTGATCCTTTTCTTTATGGATGTTCAGTTTAGTTATTACTTTCCACTTTGTGATGCTTTGAACATTGAACATTAATTTTTTTCAGGTTGTCTAATCAACTCATGATCTATAGTGAGAAATTCATTGTTAGTTTTTGTCAAATTTTAAGATATTATTTCTGTATGAGATAAAAGCCCCTAGCCATTAGTCATTCGGACTTCAGGCAGAATATCTTCCCTCTTTGTTTCTTTGTCCTTTACACACGACAATATGTGAAATTGCTTTCTTCCTTTCTCTTTGTATATGGTTCCAAAAAAAAAAAAAGGAACATGCCACACTAGCTAAAGAAGTGGAACCTTTCTAGATTAACTTTTATTAATAATGAAAAAAAATTCTATTAAAAGGTTTTTGCCACCAGCTTGAATTGGTATTAGATTCTTTAATTTACAAAGCACATGCTGATTGTGGCTACATACTTACATACTATTAAATGGAAATGTGAATTATTGAACCTGTTGACTAGGTCATCTCTGTGAACGGCCAGAAATTCAAATATTTGAATTTAATTGTTGCAATAAGTTATTTTCTGTTTGAGTTGTTTTGTGTGGCTGGTTCAAGTTCTGATACTCATGAATATTGCTCGGTCTGGTCAAACATGAAAATGATGTTTTCAAGACACCACTTTTGTACTTCTTTTCTTGTAAAATTATTCCACTGAATAACAAAATCATTGTTGACAGCCAGACCATCTCTTGGATGATGCTGAGTCTGCTGAAAAGAAGCTAGGGATCGTGAGGGCTCAGAGTGGATCATACTTATTCAAATCGCTATTTGACAGCAATGCAACAGTAGCTTTTGGTTCTGATTGGCCAGTGTGTATTTTTGGATACCAAACTTATGTTCATTTTCTGATTTGGTTTAATTTAGTCTATCACTTGAGTTGTTTGTTTGGTGCATTTCTTTCTAGGTTGCTGATATCAATCCACTAGGAGCTATCAGAACTGCTATACGCCGAGTGCCTCCTGGATGGGAAAATGCTTGGATTCCAAGTGAGAGTAACACTTTGGATGAGGCCATGAAAGCGTAAGATGTCTTATTGTATTTTAGTGGTTCTTGTCATCATTTAATAAAGAATATTACCGGAAATGAGCTAAGTCAAGTGAAGCTTTAACAACAACAACAACCAAACCTTATCCCATGTGGGATCGGCTATATGGATAATTTTATGTCATTGAACTTTATCCCCTACTATATCATCATCTATACCTAAATAAATTTTATTTTGTTTTATTATTGCTAACTAAGTTTTTTTTGGTCTTCCTCGTTTGATGTATGTATTTATCA
>JBBUKS010000029.1:679222-695669 GCA_038050645.1 Hedychium gardnerianum
TCTCTCGCAGACAGGGACCCTGACACTTATGGACTGCCCACGTGTAACGTGATAGAGTGTATGATTTGCAGGTCCACAGCTGACGAGCTGGGTGTCTTGGTCGTTTGTATACCCTGTGGTAGAGCGTTGCTCCCACATACGAGACCACAATTACTCTTACTTGTATCGATATACGTATATGAGATGTTGTATTTACGTTGGTTATTGACAGTACATGCATAGGAGATGTTGTACCTATTTTGGTTATTGAGGGTACACGCATGTGAGATGCTGTACCCATATTTCGTATTATTGGCACTACCCTTGATACTATTTACAGTTGAGTAGGGTGCATGTATAGTTTTGACATACGAGTATTATTAGCATACGATGGTGAGTTGATTCCTTCTGTGAGACTGTATATCTTTTATTTCCTGTACATTCCTGAATTATTGTACTTACTATTGATCATGCACTATCTGTCTTATATCTGCTGAGTATTTCCTTTGTACTCACCACCCTTGCTTTTCATTGTTGTTTCTTATTATCAGTTTGTTGATTGAGTCGCTTGGAGGATATCTGCTCGCGCTGTCCCTATAACATCGACTGTCGGATTTACCTCCGAAGTTTTCGGTTTGTTACAGCTTCCGCATTTGTGTATTTCTCATGTATTGTATTTATTCATTTGTATCGGATTTTTGGTTGTGTTTCCGATAGTATACTTGGTGTTAAAGCCGGGCTGACTCGCAAATTAGTAAGTTTTGGTTTTCTGGTCGTGTGGACCATTTGTTTCTATTTATGGTACTGCTTTTATATACACCGCGTGATTGTACATACCCGGGTAGAGTATTTTTACTGTTATATAAACTGCGTGGATGTATATACCCGCGTGGGGTATTTATGTTGTTGTTGATGTATTATGTATCCAGGAAATTATCCGTCGTACAGGGGAGGTACTGTCCGATTTTCGTCGGATAAATATCCTCCCGGGGTGCTACAACTTGAGTAGACTGTTATGTTATGGAGAGGTTCTAATGCAGGATTTTTTATCCTTTCATCTTGCACATTTGATATTCTATGATCGTTCACCTATATAATACAGTTGCATTGTAACAAATAATTTAATCACTAACTTACATAAATTTAAAATCAAAATACATATTCATCCTCTAACTTGTGATCTACCTCACTTGCACTTATTGATGGATTTTGTAGGTATAGTTATTGTTCGTACAAGCTGTCAAAGAAGATAATTTGAAGATATATTAGATAACATGTCAAATATATGGAAAACTATGTATGTATATATACTTGAACTATTAGCTTATGTATGGTTTGACCTCTTCACAATTCAGGAGTATATATGTCATGACAGCATGATATTCTTAATCATTTAACCGTCTAGAAATAGTTGCACTCATTGTCTTACCAAAAAACTTGAAAATAGAAAGCATCTCTGCATCAATTGATTGAGTATCATTGGAATTTCGAGGACACTTACGATTTCTGATTTTCACATTATTAGCAAAATAATAAGAGTAGAGGGAAGATGTTTCTTCAACCAAATATGCATTACATATTAATCCCTCAACTCTTGCTTTGTTACGAACATTATTCTTTAATTTCCTAAAAAATTGCTCAAATGAGTATATCCATTAGTATTGCATAAGACCACCTAGTTGCGCCTCATAAGGTAATTGAACAAGTAGATGTTTCATTGAATCAAAAAAACTATGTGGGAATATGCGCTCAAGCTTACACAGTATCATTGGAATGTCTGTCTGAAGTCGAAGCATATTGGATGTCATAATAACCCTTAAAGTCAAATCTCTAAAAAACAGACTCAATTCTGTAAGTGTTTGTCAAATATTGTTAGGAAATAGGTCATGAAAAGTTATTGAAATTAGTCTTTGCATGAACACGTGATAATCATGACTCTTTATTCTAAATATTTTTAATCTATTCATATTCACACAGCGAGACATATTCGAGGCATATCAATCAAAAAATTTGATTATTTTCAACCAAGTATATAATGTTTGTTTAGCTTCTTTGTCCAATGTATAACAAGCCTTTGGATATTTACTAGTTGTTTCATTTTGAAACAACTCAAGTCTACTTACTAATTCTTTTAATTTCTCATGTGATTTTTCTGTGTCTTTAGTTTTCTTATGAACATTCATCACAGTATTTGAAGATGTTATCGAAGAATTTTTTTCAACATGCATTACATCTAAATTATGTCGAATGAGTAAATACTTCAAATATGACAACTCCCAAAATAAGCTTCTTTTCCTCCAACCATACTTGTTCACTCTAACAATGTTGATGTCATTAGAACCATCTTGATATATTGGTAGAAATATGAAACTGTCAATTTCATTAAGAACTCCTTCACCTGACTTATATACTGGGGAAAGTTTCCCGACAATTTCATTCCTTTTGAAAATTTTCTTATTTTGCCTGAATATGTGATCAACTGGTAAAAATTTATAATAATTTTCAAATAGAATATCTTTCCACTATAAGATAATGAAAATGCATCAAACTCCCCCATGCAATGTGGACATGCTAACTTGTTAATCGTGCTCCATCCTGACAATATTGAGTATGCTGAAAAATTATTAATCGTTCATAACAAAACAGTATGCATTGTAAAATTTGATTTACATGCAATGTCATAAGTCTCCAACCCTACATTTCATAAATGATTCAGCTCCAATCAAGTGTTGTAAAAAAAATATCTATTTAGCTTTTTGGAATATGATGACCTAGAATAAGCATAGTAAGAAATATAAATTCTTCTTTCATGCACATCCATGGAGGTAAGTTATATGGTGTTAATATAACTTGCCAAAATAAATATTGTTGTTCATAGCTTCCAAATGATTGAAATCCATCTGTGGAAAGTCTCAGTCTTACATTATGTACGTGGTTTCATTGAAAAAGAGGAAAATATTGTATCAAGATATTTCCATGCAGGGGAGTCACAAGGATGACACATTATATCTCCTTCGTGTACATGCTCATGATGCCACCTCATGTGGCTTGCTATTGCGGGGGATGCATACAAGTGTTGAAGTTTAGCAGTTAACGGAAAACAATACATCACTTTCAATAAAATATTTTTCTTCTTCTTCCCAAGCATCCGACTATGTTGCTTATAACGAGGGTGATTACACATCCTACATTCCATCAGTTCGCTATCTTCATTCCAAAATATTATATAGTTATTGATACAATAATCTATCTTCTCTACAGGCAATCTCAAATTTCTAATCAATTTCTTTGTATCATAGAAGTTATCAGTCATGTAGTTATCAGCGGGGAGCAACTTTGACATCAATTGACACATGTCATCGTAACATCATTCAGAGAAATGATGTTCTGCCTTCATGTTTAATAATCTTGCAATATTTGATAGTTGAGAATGCCTAGAAGGAATGTCTTCCCACAATTCTCTTTCACTAGCTTTTAACATTATACATTTTCTGAACTTCAGGCGTAAGTGTTTCCTCTATATTTGATTGATCATATGCATTCATTGTGTTGCAAACCATTGATTGCATTGCATTCACAGGCCTTGATGATTCCTTTGGAGCAATCAGGCAGGATGATGAAGCAACGGAAGGTCCAATTGGGTCAAATACATACATATATATATATATGTGTGTGTGTGTATTTTCACTGTATCCTCATCACGAAAAATTCTATTTCTACATTTACGCTGATTACATAGACACTTTAACTCGGTATCATTCAAATATTTTGGATGAGACTTAACGAAGTTCACAAATTCTTCAACTCCAACAAAAAATTCTTGACTGATAAATTTATTATCTAACCTATTGTACATCCAAGCATTGTTCATATATATTCTATCCTGATGAGAATAAAATTTCTAACTTGATTAATCATAGCAAAATAAACATACTTATATTTAAATCATTATACATAATTTAACATATAAAATAAAGTATACTTTTTCTAGCTATATGATTCTTACAACATTTAAAAATGACTGATCTCAGGCATACACAAAAAGAACTCATAGGCAACCTAAATATATCCTTAGCAAAGCAACAAATAAAAGGGAAGTGTCTTAATTTGATACCACAGATCTCTTCAAACTTCAGTTTAAGACATTTTACAAATAGATAAGCTAAGTGAAATTGCAAATCCACTTAAACCACATTTCATTAGGAATGACCAGGACTAAAGATCCTACAAATCTATTTATATTCCTAGCACTCTTTCAGGAAAAAATTAATATGAAAAAATAGAAAAAGAAGTCATTTGCATAAAACAATATTGTATTCATTTCTTCACAAATTATCACTGTAAACCCATTTCTAGTCTTAGATACTTAACAAAAAAAATTTTAATATCGTACATGCGCACATTGTTTATACAATATATTGTTATCATCTCACATGACTTATTAAGCTATTTATCATTTTAATTATTTAATATAGTAATGTAACCTTTCATTTTTCACAGACTGATGTTACTTTATTATGTTCTACGTAAAGAAGCTTTATAGTAATGCGCCATATCACATGACCAATACTAGAATATCATATGTTTATATCTAAAAAGAATGGAATATATGTTTGCACCATATTGACACCTTACCTTAACCATAAAGTGTTCTTCGACCACGTGAATAACTTGGGGGTTATAATTTTTGTTGTAGGGTCTGAATTAACTTTAAGAGGTTTCCTTTTATTGGATATGTATTGATATGTTGTGATACATTATTTTAATTAAGCTAGCTGCAGTATGTTAAACATGAACTATGCATATATTGCAAAGATACATGAACTAAAACCAATTTTTCAATTGACAACACAAGCATGTTACTTGGATTATATGCTAAAGATCAGACTAATTAGATTAGTCTCTATGATTTATCTTCTCCGTATTAATCTTGAGATGAGTTAACAGAGACGTTGGGACGAGCGTTTCGTCTTTTTATCACTTTGGATTATATGCTAAAGATGTATTTCTATTGCTATTTAAACATTCTCATTCATCACTCAACCGCTATTAAAACCATTATCAGCACTGTCAGGGACGACCGAGCACTACCGAGGGCACGTTGCAGTTCTCGACGTCGGCCGAGCACTGCCGACTGCGCACGGTAGTAATCGGCGCCGACCGAGCACTGTCGAGCCGAGCACTGCCAAGCCGGGCACGACAGTTCTCGACGTCGGTAGAGCACTGCCACTGCCAGCCTCACACTACCAGCCTCGCACTACCGGCCACGGCAGTTCTCGGCGTCGGTCGAGCACTACCGGGCGTGAACCCTCTCGGTGTCGGCCGACCACAACCGGGCGCGGTGGTGCTCGGTGTCGGTAGCCCGGGCAAAATGAGAAAAGGGGAGAGGGAGGCGAAAATACCTACACGCCGGAGATCTTGTGAAAGGAAAGGGGAGGGGAGATCGTCGATCGTCGGAGGAGGAGAGTATGATGGAGGATCATCGATCGCCGGAAGAGGAGAAAACTGTGATCACGCAAGGAAAGTTCGAGTCGCAAACCCTATTTTCTTCCCAAATTTAGCGACGGATATTTTATTCCATCGCTAATAGCGACGGAATAAAATATAGCGACGGAATAAAATATTCTGTCGTCAATCATCAGCTGATTTTTAAAACTATATTATAGAAATAGCGACGGAATATTTAATCTCTCTCTAATAGCGACGGAAAATAAGTTATTCGTCGCTATTAGCGACGGGCATAAACAATCCATCGCTATATATCGATAATAAATTTAAAAACCCGGCTAAATAGCGATAAATTATTTACGACTGTCACTAATAGCGACGAAATAAATATTAGTTGTAGCTAAATAGCGATAGATAATTTAATCCGTCACTAAAGTCATCGCTAATACATGGTTTTCTTGTAGTGACTCTTCTCAGATTGGCAATAATCGAGTTAGCTCTTCTCGGGTTGATAGTGCAAGGACTCCAGCGAAGGTCTCTAGCAACAACGACTTGGTAAAGGGAATTGAAAGGATTGGAAAGGATCAGAAAGAAAGACCTTGTCGAGACCTCTCTGATGCTCAAGTCATATTCTGAAGGAGAGTTTGCGGGAGAAAATAGCAAAGTGGTGAAAATAGTAATATCTCACGTACACTACAAAAAAATCATAGATTTGTGACAAATTTTGCGATAAAAAATAGGTCATCGTAAATAGGTCGTCACAAATTTTATGACGCAAAATTTGTAACAAATAAATATTTATCGCAAAATTCATCGCAATTCAACTATGAAAATATTTTTCGTCGCAAATCAGTGATGAACTAATTTTGTTGCTGATTTGTGATGAAAATGTTTTCGTCATTGATTTGTGACGAAAACCATTTTCATTGTAAAATGATAAATTTTGCAACACAAATTTTGTTGCAAAATTTGTCATAAACTTGTAATTTTTTCCAACACAACATATCTGTAAATTTGATCCATCATTCATACATATATGTAAATCTGATACATCATATCTGATACATTCATACACAACAAAGATCAATAGCAAAATCAAACATCCCACAACAAAATGACAAATCAAAGATCCGATTACATATTCAGATACATCATACATGGCAAACCAAAAATCTCATATAAAATCTGATACATCGTACATAGACAAATTCTAAAACAAAGTTAATCTAAGAAATCATCAACAAAAGATCTCATAATATTGTTCAAATCAAACTAAACAATGTAACAAATTGCCTCTTCTAAAATTTCACATACTTCCTCTTCTTTTCCTACATAGAATAATAAATTAACACAAAACTAATGTAAACGCTCACCTCTTCGGACATGGATTTCCATTTGTCACCACATTCTTTGGCGACCCGGTTTGAAACAAGTTAACACCAATCAAAAATTTACAAACTTAATCAAGTAACACATGTTCAAAAACATTAATTCTACGATAAATAACATTCATACACAATAATTTCATTCACCACCACCACCACCACCACCACCATCATCATCATCACCATCTTCACCATCACTGGGAGGAATTTGACTTAGAGCGGAGGCTAACTGAAGATATTGCATGATGAAATTCTATTGTTAACGCAAATCGCTAATTTTTTTATCCCTTTGCCTCTGTATCGAATAGACCTCTTGAAGTTCATTGTCCCTAATAGTAACTCCTTCAAATTGCTAACCTCTTCATTCAAGTGATTTATTTTTGTCCTTACTGCTGGTGGGGTGGAAGAAGATATAACAACGACTCTACAATTTCTACTCAAAGAACCAAGTCCCAATATTCTTCCCACTTTCGATCCACCACTCGCCTCGAGTCATAGACTCATATTATTACCAATAAATGACTCAAATCCGTTATTATCATCACTAGCACCCAAACTTCTTTGTGCTAGCTCATCATATCTATATTGTATTATTATGAGAAAAATTAAAATAAATTTACAATAACAATATAATATAAACACATATAATATATTCAAATAAACATTGATAATATCCATTAAATAATTGAAAGTTTGAAATTACAAACCGTAATTGCTCTAACTTTCTCCTCGCTCCACGTCTTTTCTTTTTTTTTTAAATGTGTGCGTGAAAGTGTCTATGAATATTGGCTCGGTCCCCATTTCCTTGGCCTAAAAAAATACTATTAGAAATAATAAAATAGTCTGAATTAGATTCAATGTTTGAAAAAAAATACCAATCTTTGTCGATATTCACTGATATTGATCGAGCCTTCCGCATACGTCGCAGACGAGGCTCCAGAATTATAAGCTTGATTTATTTTATTCTGCTGACTCCTTTGTCTACTCTCCTCATATTCCCAAAAATTTACAATCTTGCCCCAATTCTCCTCGACAATGCAGTTTGGCTTTTCTCCCTTGGTCTTCGCATTATTTAGTGTATGTCGGATGTGATCCCCATATTTTTTTCTTAAAAATCCTCCTTATTTCCAACTCTTAAATCTTGTTCCAAGTGAATGTCTGCTACAATGAAAAAAAGCAAGTGATTATATTTACTTTAATTTCATATATAAACTGATTGGAATAACTTACCTTGAACTCGTTCCACTATAGCTCTTTTATTTATTCTAGAGTATTTGTATAAGTCATTGAATCCCCTCCCCAATGGTTATTCACTATCCTATTAAGCTCGTGAATAACACATACAGAATTTGTAAATCTATAATAAAGTTACAAACAAACAAGGTTAAATAAATAAGATAGTTGAAAAAAAATAAAACATGGATAATAAATAAAAATAATAATATATGTAAAAATTTAATCTTTAGTACTTACGAATCTTCGTAAGAGGATATCAACTCGCGGCTATCTTCCCTCTCAACAACTGAGTGTCGCACTAAAGGTATTAGCGAAGATATTGGCGAAGGCATTTGTTGAGAATGGGAAGGTTCTGCAACTGAAGGGGAGCGAAGGTACATTGCCAGCAAGGGATTGGGATTGAGAAGGTGCTGAAGTAGATTGCGATGGTGATGAGCGTGATCTTCTATCAGTATTTCGTCTATAGCCGCCACGTTGATGTTATCAACCATAATTGTTAGAATAAAGTATAAAAAAATGCATGTTCATTGGATGCATAAAGAACATAAAAAAAAACTTACCATATTTAAATGCGTGAAACAAGACACCAATATGTCACATCTAATCTCTAATGACCTATAGAAAAAAAGATAGTACATTAACAGATAAAATATATAAATTTAAGAATGAGTCGGTAAATAGAAAACTAATTGAGTTATGAGATTTGTAAATTTATAAATTAAAACTAAATTTACTCACATAAAAAACATTACCATATATGAAGATAAAATATCATAATTTTGTTATATTAAGATAACAAAGCATATTCATCATCAAAAATCCAAGTCCTCTTTGTCATCCTTATCATCGTCGTTGTCGTCACGATGAATTTCACTTGCATCCACGTCTATCACTACGCCATTGAGATCTCATAACGTTGGAATATTATATTCCTCAGTCTGAAATATGTTCGCAACTTTCTCTTATTGATATACTATGTCTTCTCAATGTTCCTCAATTTTTTTTCATGTTTTCGTTTTACAAACAGTCCACCAATCAATTTTGTCGCATTTTAAACTAGGATTTGAATCATAAAGTACTTGAATCATTTGTTATGCTAACACAAATGGTTCATATCTATTATATAATTTCTTATGATTTATTTTAATCAAATTAAACTGTGGATTCACTTTCATCCCTTTGACAGGTTCAAACCAGCGATACATAAATAAAACAACCCGCAATACTGGACCAAGGTACTCTACCTTTATAATTTCATCCAGCAAATCATAAAAATTATTTCTTGCACCTTCATCATTGGATAATTGAATATAAACTCTACTATTCATTGAAATTTTCTCTATTCCATATTCTTGGGTATGAAAATTATATTTATTTATATAATATGTTGGCCAAGTTCGTAGCATTGATTTTGGACCCCATGACAGATGGATTTGCAATTCTTGCTCAACATGAGCTTGATTATCTTGAACCTAAAGTTAAATAAATATGTTTAAAAGTCAAGATATGTGTAAAAATAATTTATAGTCTACTTACATATTTTTTGAGCCATGGTGTAAATTCTTCATCACAGAAGTGATTAAACTGATGTGTCAAAAGTTCAAAATATAAGTTTTGGGAAAGCCTACCATAAAAAAAAAATTATAACACAAACAATTTATGTACATAAAATATCAAATTTATACTTACTTGAAATATGATGTTACTTATAGACAATTCAATAAAATATATGTGTGGGCTGCATGTCATTCTTGACTCGTTAAGTATCTACGCGTACATGGTTCACTTGGTCGACCAAGGTAGTTAAAAATTGAGAATGACTTCAAATTAGGATCAACAAGACCCTCATCATTTCTTCCTACTTTCCGTCTTTTGCACTGAACGTGAGGCTCAAAATAATATGATGCAAAAGTTGTTACTTCCTCGATAATATATGCATTAACAATAGAGGCATCAACCCATGTCTTATTTTTACCTTTCAAATGGATACATCCATGGAAATTGGACAAGACCTCCAACCTTGGCCTCATATGACAAGTGAACTAAAAGATGTTCCATAGAATTAAAAAATGATGGTAGAAATATCCTTTCTAAATTACACAAAATGATTGGAATGTCTCTCTCTAACGTCTCCATGTGTGAATGTCTCAACACTATCGAGCAAATATCATGAAGAAAAATTCTTAACTCTGTAATGACACCTCATACAAAGTTTGGTAAGAGTTCCTTAAAAACAATAGGAATTAGTCTTTCCATGAATATATGACATTCATGACTTTTCAAATCAATCAATGTGCATTCCTTCATATCGACACATATTCCAAGATTAGATACATAACCATCAGGAAATCTCAATTATTTTAACCACTTACAAGCAATTAGTCTCTGATCCTTATTCAATATATAAACTACCTTTGGCTTTGGTCCCTTACTACTTTCATCGACATCAAGAGTTGGTCGTTTACAAAGGAGTCATATATCTTTTCTTACATTCGAATTATCTTTTATTTTTTCAGTGATATCCATAATTGTATTTATTAGATTATCAAAAATATTCTTCTCAATATACGATATTGAGATTATGACGAATCAAATTACTCTTCCAATATGATAAATCTCAAAATATACTCCGTTTAGTATATTTATGCATACTTTCATATTCATATGTTGTACCATGTGACTCTTCAATAATAGATGGAAAGTTAAACATCTGTACCAAATTTATTCACTTGTTAATCTCAATGGCGGAGGTGTTATTTCAATTCTATTCTTAATGAATTCTTCTTTATTCCTTCTGAATTTATGATTTGATGGTAAAAATTATCTATGACAATCAAAATAACTCAGCTTCTTCCCATTTTTCAATCTAATTGACTTTGATCTCTCCATATATATTGGGCATCCTAAGATCCTACCGGTACTCCATCCCGATAACATACCATAAGCCAAAAAATTATTTATGGTCTAAAGAAGAGTAACTTTCATTACAAATATCTGATTAGTATGAACATCATATGTAGGAAAACATTCATCTCATAGTTGTTTTAGCTCCGCAATAAGTGGTTGCATGTAAACATCTATTAATTTCTTCGAATTTTACGGGTGAGGAACGACCAATATTAAAAACATATATGGTGTTTTCATGCATATACCAGGTGGAAGATTATACGAAGTTAAGATAATTTGCCAACAAGAATAAGATCTTCCTGATTTGCTAAATATAGCAAATTCATTAGCACAGAGATCTAACCTAATGTTTCGAGTCTCCTTCGCAAACTCAAGATATATTCTATCAAAATATTTTCACGCCTCTACATCTGATGGATGACACATTAGCATATCTTCTATTTCATGATTTGCATGTCAAGTCATGTGTTCAACATTGGCTTTTCATGCATAAAACCTTTGTAACCTAGAAGTTAAAGGCACATAAAATATTTGTCTGTGTGATTTACGTCATCGATTATGACCCGACCTCCAGGTACTCTTGTACCCATATTGATTAGAAAATTTACAAACATCTGCATCATCTCCTCAATATAACATACAATCATCTATGCAAACATTAATTCTTTTCACCGGAAGATCTAATTTTTTTACAAGTTTTTTTTTACTGTATAAATCATTCGGTATTATGTGATCACGCAACAATATTTCTCCAATAACTTGAACAAAATTATTAAAATAATCTTCAGACATATTATGCTCTGCCTTAACATTCAACAGTCTTGCAGTTAAAGATAATTTAGTGTGACTGTCACAACTAGCCTACATAGGTTCATCTGCAACACTCAATGCTTCCTAAAATTAGAGATATGGTTCATTATTCACATGTTCATCAACACCTGGTGGCGTTACCTCCTGTAACGGTATTTCATAACTAGTAAACATTTGTTCAAATGTTGGAGGAAAACTAGAACTTGCAGCGCTCGGTTCAGGAATAAAATTCCGACTCACTGTATCAATTATCATCTTCTGATATTGATTTAATTGATCATAATAACTCTGATCTTCACTAACTGAGACTTATATGTTTCGTCCATACTCCTCATCAAATATGAATGGTTCACTATGACATATCGAATTATAGTAATTTGGGATAAAATCAAATTTACAAAGATGTTCTCGAACTTTATCACATCAAAAATTTTTTTCATTATGACACTTTCTACACGAACACATTAATTTATTCTCATCCACAAACTCAATATTATTAGAAGCAAAATCTAAAAATTATTCCATCTCAATAATAAATTCATTAGTTAAATCCTGATATTTAGTTTTTTTTATATATATTCAACTCGGATTTTTCTCAATCAAATCATCACGCTAAACAACTTTTTTTTTTTTTTTGAAGTCACACACCTCTATACCAACATAGTTTCAAATAATTTCTTTTAAATTCATTAAGAATTTCCAACCTCTTGGACTCCAACTTGATTTAATGTGAACATCTATGATATTTAGAAGATTTTTCAAATAAGCCTAGAATACTCGCCTAAAGTCTCCCTAGGTTGAATGATAGGTCAACCATAGTAAGCCTAGAATACTCAACTTTCCTTGAAGCTACATGGAAAAAAAATCAGTGGACCGTAGGTAAATATAATCTGTTGCACGCCTAATATGCATTTGAGATAAATGAGATAATTGTCATCACGAGGTCTGAGGTTTAAATCTTGATTAGTAATCAGGTTTTTATCTTTTCCCATGTACTAGTCACTGTTCGGGCTAGCTAGATTAGTCCTCATGATTTACCTCCTCCATGTTGGTCCTGGGACGGACTGGCGGGGGCGCTGGGACGAGCGTTTCGTCTTTTACCATCATAAGATAAATGAGATAAACATCCTCAAATGAAGATAAAAACCAACAAAGAACCTGTAGAAGCAAGAAGAAAACAAATTTAACAAGCTGAGGCGGTGTTCGCGACCGGCCTCGCTGCCAGGCTGTGGCAGCGCTCGTGCCAGGCCTGATCACGATCAGTCTCATTGCCAAGCTGCGGCGGCGCTCGCACTCGACCGACCTCGCCTGCGTGCAAAGGAGGGGAAAGGAGAAGGGAAAGAATCAGAGATTACCATCAACGAATCACGTGCTTCGCGAGTTGGAGAGAACCGGAGGAGATCGGCGTTGTTGTGTGCGTGCGTGCAGGAGAGATAGTGAATTTAGGATTAGGAGGGATTTTAGATCCCTAAATTCAGCGATAAATTTTTGATTCGTTACTGATTCAATGATGAATTTGGAATTCCTCACTAAATTTAAGAATCGGATCCGAAATTTATTCTAAATTTAGCGACGAATTTTAAATTTGTCGCAAATTTAGCGACGAAATCTGACTTCTTCGCAAATTTAGCGACGAAAATATAATCGTCGCTAAATTTACTAATCGGAACCGGGCCGATATTTATTTTTTCAACGAATCCAAAATTTGTCACAAAACTCATCACTAATTTGCTACGAATTTTGCGATAATAATATTTTACCCACGGATTTTGCGACAAAAATATTTTATTGTTAATTTTGAGACGAAAATTATTTTTATTGTTAATTTTGTTGATGTTTTACGATGAATTTATTTTTATCATTATATTTATTATTGATTTGTGATATTATTTTCATCGCTAAAATTCGTTCATAAATCTATGTTTTTTTTAACGTATTCTTAGTGTTGTCATTATCTTATATATTAAAGAGTGGTTTGGACTTTCAAAGAAGGTACCTTTTTCCTCTCCACCAAAGGGCACACCCTTATGTGACTATGTCATTATAATCGTCGTATCACATCCGTGTGTGGGAGTGATTTGATTTGAGTCTGATCCCAAGTCAGAACGGTGACCAATGTTTTGAGTTTGATAAGTTTTAAATCACTATAATTAAATAGGTATTTGATGAAAAATCACCATAATAAAATTTATAATATATATATTAAAGTCAACTAAATGCTACCTCTCTAGAGTGGTAAAACACTCATAAAGTAATAAAGAGATCTGAAATATACATAAACTGTTCTCCGAATTTACTTTAGAGGAAGGCATCACAGTAATTGATGGAATTAAAAGGTAAAATGAAAAATAAATATATTTTTTTTTTAAATATGAAAGTTAGATATGTCTTTTTAAGAATTCACCAACTTTAAATACGTCATCAATTGTTGTTTATTTTATATTTGCAATGTGTATGTGTCGACCTTTTGGTCCAAACCCTAGAAGAGTCCAAAGCCTCCAACTCTCATGATATAGTCCCATAAATCAAATCGGATAACATCGGATCTGGGTGATCGATCTGGTCCCATGAAAATTTTTTATCGGTCACCAGAGTAAATCGGGAAGCGCTAATGGAGGCTCATCTAAATGACCAATATTCTAAGGTTCGTTTTTCATTGGAGAAAAAATTTCTTGTAATACGCCGTAACTGAGATTCGAATCTTAGACTTCTTAATTATTCATTAAAAGATTTAATCATCGTACCATTACTCCGAGAATAACCCTCATGATATAGAGAGAGAGAAGGAGAGGGAGGGAGAAGAGTCATCTTGCAAGCTTTTCCATTGAGACTCTCCTCCCAACTCCCTCATTAAATTGATGTGGGTCATAACTAGTTAATTAATATGATAATGTGTGTCACAACTAGTTAATAGTCACTGATTTAAACATCTATTTACAAAATATTTTGTTCGTGTATTTATTTAATTAATTAGTTATGAAGATTAATTTAAATGCATTTATTAAATTTTTGTTTTACTAAAATATATAAATAAATGAAAATTTTGAGGAATCAGGAAGTAGCTGAGAAGCCATTTGGATTTGGTCCTCCTTACCAAACACTAGGAGAAAAAAATTAAGCCAAAAATAAAATAAAATAAAATGAGAAAAAATTCCATCAATTATTTCTTTTTATTATTTCATTTAGCATATTGGTGAAAATAATTGAGTCAAGAACAAGACAAATTAAATGACCTAAAATTTAGGTGCGTGAGGAAAAATTCTTATTAAATTTATCTTTTATCATCAAGCATATTAAATGTTTTTTTTGAATATGCAAATGGATTCTATGTTTTAATGATGTAATTAAGTCTTCTTTTCATTTTTTAACAATAGATTTTTCAAGCTAATATCTCATTTTTCTTTATGTAAATAGTATAATATTATCATCGCATGATCGTTTGATTCAGTTATTTCAACTCATTAATTAGTTTCTCGATCCAAACACAAGTTGGACTTGAGCACTCGAAGATACTTGACAAAGTCCTTCCAAAATTGAAGTTGTCAATAACATAATCCTCCATTTAAATCCTACTCAAACTTGATTACTCATCAAGCATTTACTAGATCAACCTTAGCTAATAACCGAACTAAGTCAAAATACAAGTTAAGATCATAATCCCGCTTCATTCATATAATGACGACATAGATCACCTTCATACAAATAATAATAACTTGTAAAATCTATTGTTTGTCTTCATCTAATTTTTAGTCGAGTTCGGCGAGCATCATTCATGAATCTATGGTCCCATTACAAGTAGGAGGGAGTTGCAATGTCATTAAAGATATTCATGACTCAAGGCAATTCATACCATATAACTAACTATTTTTAAAAAATATTTAAAAATAATTAATTAAGTAGGGTTTGATATTTAAATATAATTAATTTTTTAAGTGTGGCAAGTCAAAAAATGGTGGGAGGCAACCTTAATTAAGATTAATATGAGATTTGACCCGTTTAAATAGTGTATCCCAGACGGATTCTGGAAAAGAGATGAACTAAACTTTGAATGTGGAAGGGATGAGCTAAATAAAAAATAATTAATATGTAATAAATATAATAGTGGTTTTTTTTTAATATAAAAACTTGTTTACAATAGTAATAAAAATATTCTCTGGATTGGAGTTGATTCCAAAACAACCCTTCCATCCATCTAAATTATTAACTTGTGAACTTTTAGCGGGTTCAAGGATGATAAATGAGATTAAATTTTTTTTGTTAAAAGTATTTTATCTTATTTTAAAGAAAAATATGACCTTTGTAAAGGGAGAACCAATTAATTAAATCTTTGTTACATTGTCATTTCACCAAATGCAACCCTTGGAAATTAATTTAATTTCATTGCAATATGACCTTGTAAAGGGAGAACCAATTAATTAAGGACCTTTAGCGGTAAGTAGCTTGAATTAGTAGTTGTCCAGGGCTACGGTGCAAAAGTTAACCCTCTAAACAGAGCTGGCCTTGGGCCAGGGCTACCAGGGCTCTTACTCAGGGCCCAAAAATATCAAGGGCCCATTTTAATATAAATAAATATATATATAAATATATAAAAGATGTTTTTTTTAAAAAATCAACTTTTTCTCTTCTTCGCCAAATCCCTCGCGATTCTCCTCGTCGAAGCCCTCTCTCGCCACGCCTTCCCT
>JBBUKS010000029.1:713007-724636 GCA_038050645.1 Hedychium gardnerianum
AACATCCTTTAATTATAGATGTAGGTATATCTATACATATGAAGATCAATTAATACTACCCTCCAAGATCACTATTCTATTTAACACAACCTAAACATACCATCAACAACAGAAACCTCCACTTCATGATGAACACCCCAAAATATCAAACCCTAATTAATTGTTTACCTCCTTCAAAAGTTGCTGTGTTCTGTGGAAGGAGGGATTGGCCAGAGCTACAGTTACAACAGCTGACCGGAGCAAAATCCAGATAGCTGACCAAAATAGGGAGAGCAAAACCACAATGGTGCTCAGTGGTCACTACCGGAACAGTAGCTTCGAAGGTCGGAATCCAAATTCCCCTTGTTTAGCTCCCAAATCAAGATAAATCAGTGATCGGAGCTACCTATGGCATAGGTTGATCGGAGCAAAGAAAACTCAATTGACCAAAGCCAAAACAAAGCACACCAAATCATGAGAAGGAAAGAAGAACCCAACATAGCTCCTACCGGCGACATTGTCGTGAATCGGGATGGCCTGATCCAGGTCTATCTATATCTGCTGGAGATGCAATAGTGAGCTTCGACCTAAGGCGAGGTAAGGTCGGTGATGTCCGGATTTGGATCAAAACGATGTTGGTGTGGTAAGACAGAGTTGGTCGTCGGTGTTGACGGTCAGTGACAACTCAAGCCCTCGACTGCGATTTGAGAAGAAAAGAGAAAAGAAGAAGACCTCTTCCCTCTGATCGGGGCCTGACACTGGGCTGTGACTGTGGCCAGTAACCACAAATTTGGTGATCAACGATGTGAAGGGGCAGTGGCGATGTGTTGGATTCGAGGATTGAGTTCGGGGGAGGGAGGTCAATCGGGGCAGAGGAGTGCGGCGGCGTCGAGTGAGGAGGAGGAGATTAATTTTTTTTTTTAAAAGAGACCTAGGTTTAGTTTAAATACTTAGGTAAATTAAAACAATCAACTCCTTATTTAAATAGTAACTTTCTCAAACAATTCATATAAATTCCATTTAACCCCCAAAAAATTCTCAAAAATTTCTATAAGACTATTTCTTAATTTTTTTCTTATTATTTTAATATTATTTAGCTGTCGAATCTTATAAAAACTTTTGAATACTTGTTGACAACTAGATATTAAAAAAGGGAAAGAGACATCTATAAAATAGCTTAAGCAAGAGAGAGAAAGACAAGAGATCTTACCCAAATAAGATGCATTGAAGATGAATTCAATAGGGTACTAATGAAGGATGAGGAAATAAATTAGCGATAGAAGAGGTATTTTTATTAATTTTTAATGAAAGTTTAGTTGACCAACTTAACTTAGGTAATTTAAGTAGATCATACGAATATAGAAATTTAAATTTTTATCATAGAATTCAAACTTCAGAAGTTATACATACTTTAAATGGGACGCAAAATGAAAAAGTAGTTAGACACATAATATTTAGATAGAGTTATAGAAGTGTCTAGAGAGCAGGGTATTGAGACTTATGAATTATTCAACCTATAATTGAAATAAAAAAAAATATCTAATCAATGGAGAATAAGTACATTAATCCCCTATATAATATGAAAAGAGATGTACAAAATTATGCAAATTATATGGATATCATACTAATGAGTCATACCATGAAACTTTGAGAAATAGTAATAGAAAAAAGAATAAACAAGGAGACTACAATGGCCGAAAATAAATTTAGATTCATGTTTGAAAGGTCGACAATAGAAGTTATGCATCTTCTTAGATAACTAATTGACAAGTATTTAGAAACAGAAACAAGACTTACACATACTATTCATCGAACTAGAAAAATCTTATAACAAAGTCCTAAGGGAAATTTTATAGAGGATTCTAAAAAAAACTATTAGCGTAGCATATATTGAAATAATTAAGGATATATATGAGAATATAATGATAAGAGTAAAGACTGTAGATGTATTTTAGGCTTAATAGAGTAACAACAAAATATATAAAATTTAAGTTTAGTAATATTAAACGTAATAAGATAATTATTAAGATAGGAGATGACAAGTTTTCTGTTAGTGAGAACTTTAAATATTTAAGATCATTTTTGTAAGAGAATGGAGGGCTTGAGAGAGATATCTTATATAAAATATAATCAATATGGTTGAAATGCAAGAGAGCATCAAGTGTTCTTTATGATCATAAAATACCTTTAAAATTTAAAGGAAAGTTCTACAAAATCAGAGTTACACCTACTATATTATTTGTAGATGAATGTTGGGTTAAGACTCTAGCACACAAACAGAAGATGAGAATCATGAAGATGAGGATGTGCGAACATACGTGGATAGATTGGATAAGAAATGAGAATATTAGAAAGAAAGTAGGATTGTAGCTATTGAGGAAAAACTTCGAGAAATACATTTAAGATAGTACGAACATATACTTAGATGACCAATAAATGGTCTAGTTAGGCGATATAAAATTATAACAAATATGCACATTAAATAATGAAGAGGAAAACTAAAGAAGAGTTGATTAGCAACAATAAAATATGATAAAATTTATTTAAATATAGATGATATAATAGGAGATAAAGACCAATAATGTACAAGGATCCCTATTGTTAGTGTTAGCCCTAAGAGTCAATCATGAGTTGATTGACTAAGAACATATTGTATCATATTTATGAGCAAAAAGGAAATATTTTGGTTATTTATTTAATTCATGTTTGTGCTAACTGAGTAAATATAATAATGCTCTAGAATAGTAGGTTCTAGTATGTAGTATATCAATTGGTTGACTTGATTATGGGAGGTTGTCGATATATATATAGAACACTACTCTTAATTATTCCTAGTCAAGTATTAATATATGCATATAGACTATGTATTAATATATGCATATAGACTATGTATTACTATAGGTATACATAGTCTATACCTCATGAATCAATATAGATATCAAGGACAAAAGGACTGAGTTATATAAGATAATGGTCACAGACAGGTTAGGTCGGATCTTGACATTCTCGTCACTTGGATAGCAATGATGCATTGCTAGATACCACTCATTGCATGTGTATCTAAAATAATTTTAGAAACACTACCAACATTACGTGTACCTATTGAGTCACACACAAAGAACATGTTGATTTAGAGATTGATTTATTTTAGTTTGACTAAAATAGTGTGGATCTGAGTCTTAAGTCCGAAATTGATTTCAGACCTTAAGCTTATTGATTTAAGCCCAACCCAACTTTAGAGCCTGCTAAGATAAACACTAATATCGATCTCTTTCAAGGGAAGGTGAGGAGTTAGTGTTTTCGTGAAGGTGAAGAGTTGGGGTTGTCTTTTGATTATCACCTTAAATAATCATATCTAGAAAGAAGGTAAGTGTGTGTAAGACTCTCCAATTCCTAATTTTGTTAGATGATTGAAGGGACATGCTCATATGGATACTATAGAGGCGTGGACATTTTGATCGCGCTTAGATCGGCCAGACTAGCAGATCTTTCAAGAGTTGTTCACACATCAAAAGTAATAATCCTATTGGTAGAGTATTTGTAAGAGTAGTTCTGCATTCGCATGGATCTCTTTAGGGTCAATTTTCGCTATGTTTTGGTTTGTTTATTGCTATTTGATCCCAACACCTATAGCTGATCTCACCTAGTAAGATAATGCTTGATTGTTGTTATTTTCGTCAAAGTTTCAATCTCTAATCGAAACGATATGATTTGGTACTATATCGTGTCATGCCAATGCAATTTCGATATTTTGTAAAATATAAAATATATTAACTACTTTTTATATTAATATTTGATTGTTATAGATGCTCGTCATTGAGTTATATTTGAGATGTTGAATATTAAGTTTAAGTTCAGACTTTATCTTGTGAGATGTTTAGTAATTATTGAATCTTTTACTATAATTATTAGTAATATATAAATTCAAAATTTATATTTTTATTATTATTACACATAATTAAATAATCTCAATTACTTTCCTTAAAGTTCTACGGTGTAGCGACAAGGCACCTAGGTTGTCACCCAGGCACCCGCGGTTCGATCCCCAACTATGGTGCATTTGTAGGGATTTTTCCTCCAAATGGAGTGCGCAACCAAGGGATGTTGGACTTTTGGGCTGCCCGCCACAAGCACTTCCCGATTTACCCTAGTAGTAAGTGAGAAAATTTTGTGGGGCCGGGCTAGTCACCGAGGCCTAGCTAGGTTTATCATTTTTTTTATGATAGTAGCGTCAAATCTCAAAACTCACATTTATAATGGTCATGAAAATTGATCTTGAGTTTCAACATTAGATACATTGATGATCTCGATCCATGTCGAAATTTGGCCTCGAACTGAAAAGATAAAGTTTTGGTATCGTATCGTGTTGTACTAATATGGTTTCCATATTTTTTAAATATAAAATATATTAATTAAAAAAAATTAATCTAAATATTTTTTAAAAATTATAAAAATAAAAATAATTTTTTAAAAATATATATATATATATATATATAATTAATTAGATAATTCTATTAGGCTTTAATGAAATCTTTCTAAATTATCCCAATCATAGCTAGAAATTGATTAAACTTATTAACCTAAGTTTGTAATTAAACTCTAAACCCCCTCATCCATCGTGGTCTACAACACTCCCAGATCACTCGACACGTCTGAGGGCATTGTCAGGCCAACCGTAGCACGTCATCGGGCTTGCGCAAAGAATTTGAAAGCATCGTTGGGCTCACACGACGTGTCCGGACCATCGCACTCCTTTTCTAATGTGCTTTGTGTCCTAAGGGGTTGTCGGGCTCATGCGACTCTTATGGAGGGGTCACCAAACTCTCACGACATGTCCGAAGGTGTCGTCGGGCTCACGTGACGGGTCCAGAGGTATCGTTGGGTTCACCCGACGCATTCGGAGGTGTCATTGGGATAGCGCGATGCATTATTAGGCATCTCTAAGCTCGCGTGATGCATTCGAAGCGTCGTAGGGTTCGTGCAACGCATTTGGAGTCGTCGAGATCGCATGACGCATTTAGAGCATCGTCGGGCTCGTGCGACGTGTCTCGAGCATCGACGGGCTCGCATGACACGTCCAAGCGTTGTCATGCTCATGTGACACATCCGGAGCATCGTCGGGCTTGTGTGATGCATTCAGAGCTTCGTCAGGCTTGCATGATGCATTCGGAGCTTCGTCGGGCTCGTACGACACGTCTAGAGCATCACCGGGCTCGCTTAATGCTCACTTAATGCTTTTGTGCACGCTGCGGGGCTCGCACGACGATTCTAGATGCATCGTTGAATCCTCGGGGCATCGCCGAGCTCGCACAACTCTTCTAGATGAGTCATCAGGCTCGCGCGACTTCTTTGAACGCATTCTTGGAGCTTGGAGGATCATGCGATGCTTCTAGACGCATCTGGAGGCGTCGTCGAGCTCGCGCGATGCGTATGGAGACATCGCTGAGCTTACGCAATGCTTTTGGAGGAGTCGTGAGCTCACGCGATACGTTTGGAGGCGTTGTTGAGCACACGCGATGCATTTAGAGGCATCATTGGGCTCATGCAATGCGTTCAGATGCGTCGTCGAGCTCATGCAACACGTCTTGAGGTGTTGTCGAGCTCGTGCGATGCGTCTGAAGGTGTCTCCGAGCTCACGCGAAGCGTATGGAGGTGTCATCGGGCTTGCATGATGCATCCGTGTGTGTCGCCGGGCATTGGGGCATCCCGACACCGGAGTGTCGGTGTCGATCCTCAGGGGGAACGAAAAGTTTTTATCTATATCAGGAGAAACGACTTGAGATTTTAATCTATGCATTTATCTAAAAGTTTCAACTTTAAATTATTCATTAATTAATGTAATTTTTATATTTTAAGAATATGTAAAAGTATTGCCTAAATTTTTTATTATATAGTTAAAGGAGGAAGGAGTGATTATTTTGATTTATTGATATAATGTATATATATTATACATCTCCGCCCATGATGAATTAACCCCGTCATGATCGATCCCAAGCACGGATAAAAGAGGTGGGTTGCGTTAGGTGGCCAGCCAGCATTAAACTAAGGCAAATGTTCAATGAATGGATCATTAAACTATTGTGCTAATGCTAAGTTGTTCCTCGGAAGGAACATGTTGTAGGATCCAACTGTAAATCTCAACAAAGACCGCTATATCTTTAGAACTCCGGTGTAGTGCTAAATATTCAAGAGTTTGCGTTGTAGGGTCCAATTATAACGTATCGGTAAGGGCCGCTATATCTCCATAAGAACTTGAGTATAGTGTTAAATAAGCAAGAATTCTCACACCATAGGTTGGATAAGAAAAAATATTATAGGAAAACTAATAGTCTAAGATTTGGAACATAGAACATAGGAACTCTCACTGGTAAAGCAATGGAGAAAGTAGATACGATGATTAGGACAATAATTAGTATTTTGTATGTACAAGAGACAAAATGAGTAGGTGAGAAGACAAAGATGATAGTGAACTCGGGTTTTAAGTTATGATATACATGAAAGAGTAAAATAAGAAATGGAGTGAGTATTATTGTATATAGTTTGTTAAAGGATGAAGTTGTAGGAGTAGTTAGAAAAGGGGATAGAATTATAACTCTTAAAATAGTAGTGGCGAAAGAAACTATGAACATAATTAACATATATGCACCTCAAGTAGGATTAGATGAAGATACCAAATCAAGGTTTTGGGATGACCTAGATGAAATATTACAAAATATTCTGTCAAATGAAATGATTTTAATAGAAGGCGATTTAAATGGGCATGTTGGAGTGAAAAATGAGGAATTTGAGAGGGTGCATGGAGGTTATGGGTTTGGAACGAGAAATGAAGAAGGAAAAGCTATATTATATTTTGCGATAGCATATAACCTTATATTAACTAATATATTTTTTACGAAAAGAGAAGAACACTTGGTCACATTCAAAAGTGAGAATAATAAATTGCAAATTTACTGTCTTGTGGTTAGGAAGAGGGATAGAAAGAATTATAAATATTACAAGGTCATCCCTGGAGAAAACTTAAATCCCCAATATAGGTTAGTAATGTTGGATATACGTCTTAAGCATAGTATCAATAGAAGAAAAATATATATGACTTTTAGAATTAAGGGGTGGAAGTTAAAGGATGGGAAGCAAAACATATTTAAGGAGAAAATATGAGTACAAACATTAGGTGAAATATACTGCAACTCTGATACAACATGGGATAAGATGACATCAAATTTAAAAATAGTAGCCAAGAGTGTACTCGGTGAGTCAAAGGGGCATGCACCACTAAGTAAGAAATCTTGGTGGTGGAATGAGAAAATATAAGAGAAAGTGAAGGAAAAACAAACAACTTACAAGGAATTATATATTTGTAAGAACATGGAAAACTTTTTTAAAAAAATAGAATAGCCAAGAAAGAGGCCAAGCAAGCAGTAAATGAAGCAAAGAATGAAAGTTTTGAACAGTTATATCAAAAATTGGACACAAAAGAAGGGGAAAGAGATATTTATAGAATAGATAAAGTGAGAGAGAGAGGAAGACAAGAGATCTTATCCAAATAAAATGTATTAAAAATGAATGCAATAGGGTACTAGTAAACCATGGAGAAATAAAAGAGCGGTAGGAGAGGTATTTTCATCAAATTTTTAATGAAGATTTAGCTACCAACTTAACTTAAGTAATTTAAGTAGGTCAAATGAGTATAGAAATTTAAATTTTTATTGTAGAATTCAAACTTCAGAAGTAAAATAAGTTTTAAATTGGATGCACAATGGAAAAGCTGTTGGACCAGATAATATTTCGATAGAGGTATGGAAGTGCCTAGGGATACAAGGTATTGATGAAATACAAAATTATTTAACATAATATTGAAAATAAAAAAATGTCTGATCGATGATGGGTATGTACTCTAGTTTCTTTATATAAAAATAAGGGAGACATAAAAAATTGTACAAACTATAGGGGTATTAAACTAATGAGTCATACCATGATACTTTGGGAAAGAGTAATAGAAAAAAAGATTAAAGAAAGAGACTACGGTGACTGAAAATCAATTTGAGTTCATGCTTAGAAGGTTGACAATAGAAGTTATATTTCTTCTTAGGCAACTAATTGAAAAGTATCGGGAGCAAAAATAAGATTTACACATGGTATTCATTAACTTAGAAAAAGCTTATGATAGAGTCCTAAGAGAAATTATATGGAGATTTTTTAAAAAAAAATGTATTAGCGTAATATATATTGAACTAATTAAGGATATGTATGAGTATGTAACGACCATAGTGAACACTTCAGGCTGATTAACTGAACCATTTCCAATAAAGATAGGGTTGCATCAAGGATCAACTCTAAGTCTCAATCTTTTTACACTAATCATGAACGAATTCATTGGATACATTCAAAACATAGTACCGTGGTGTATATTGTTTGCAGATGATATTATTTTGCTAGATAAGACACGTGAAGGAGTAAATGCTAAACTAGAATCTTGGCGGGAAATACTAGAAGTGAAAGGTTTTAGATTTAGTAGAGTAAAGACAGAATATATGGAATTTATGTTTAGCAATATTAGATGTAGTGAGATAATTGTTAAGATATGAGATGATGAGTTGTCTGAAATTGAGAGATGTAAGTATTTAAGACCATTTTTGCAAAATGATGAAGACATTGAGAGAGATGTCTTATATAGAATACAAGCAGGATGGATAAAATGGATAATAGCATCAGATGTTTTATTTGATTGTAAAGTACCTCTAAAACTTAAAGAGAAGTTCTACAAAACGACGGTTAGACCTACTATACTATATGACGTTGAATGTTTGGCTATGACTCGAGTATATGAGCAAAAGATGAGAGTTGCAGAGATGAGGATGTTAAGGTGGATGTGTGGATATATGAGGATGGATAGAATAAGAAATGAGAGTATTACAAAGAAAGTCGGAGTTTCATCTATTGAGACAAACTCTGAGAGACACATTTAAGATGGTACAGACATGTACTTAGACAGGCAATAAATGCTCTAATTAGGCGATGTGAAACTATGACAAATATGCACATCAAACGAGGAAGAGGAAGATCGAAAAAGACTTGGTTAGTAACAATAAAATAAAATAAAATTTAATTAAGTATAGATGATGGTATAGTAGGGGATAGAGTCCAATGATGTAAAATGATCCATATAACCGACTCTACCTAATAAGATAAAACTTGGTTGTTGTTGTTGTATATTATATATATATATATGATAATTCTTAGAAGAAAGAGTGTTTAAATTTTTTATTTTTAAAAAGATAATTTTCTGTTTTTATACAAGTTTCAAACGCGGAACAATCTAAAATTGTTAGATAAATGCAAATAAATATCTCTCTCCTTTTTTAAAAAATGATATAGCAACATTAACTCGAATTAAAATTTATACAAATAATTAGGATAAGTTTACTATATAATATGTCTCATAATATCAAAAGAAGTGTAAATGTATTTTACATAATATTTTAATAAAATAAATTTAAAATAGTAATAATAAATAAATATAAAATTTTAATTTAATTAAACCGTTGTGTCAAACCTAGCTATTTCTTGACATTCGAAATAAAGTTAAGAGAATACACAAAGAAGGAGAAATTCAAAATGATCTCATGGAACTTTAAAATTTTTCCATCGCAAACTAATATTATTTCTCTTGGTCTGACATCACAAAAGTTAAATACACATAAAAAAATATTTAGATATGAAATTTTATTTAAAAAAATACATTTATTTAAAAAAAACATTAATAAATAATTAAGTTAAGTTAAATTAAATTAATATTTTAAATATTAGGGTAGAGTAAAAGTCTATTTAGGGCTAAGTGGAGTCTACCAAACAAACATGGCTATTAGGATCAAGTAGGTTCAAACTACACTCAATTTTGTATTATCATCAACCAAAGTAATGAAGTACTTATTCCCACCACATGACGGTACCCCTTTTAGGTCATACACATCAATGTGGATTAGGCCAAGTGGTTCATTGTTTCTTTCAACAAGTTGAAATGATGACCTTATCATTTTAGCTTCAATACAAATCTTACACTTGTGTTTCGGGTCAAGATTGAATGTAAGTATGCTTTTCATATTTATTAATCTACGCAATACATCGTAGTTAATATATCCTAGTCTACCATGCCGTAAAAAAAAGACTTAAGCATATAAACAAAAGAACTTTCAGTTTTATTCATCTTGGGCTTAATGGCCATTTTATTGAGCTTAAATAGCCCATCAGTTACATAGTCTTTCCCTACAAACATTCTATTTTTGGACAGAATAACTTTGTCTGACTCAAAAATAATACGGAAGTGATGTGCGATTTCATAAATGTATGGTGTCATCAAGTAATAAAAATATCATCCACTGAAACCGTGTTGTTGAGTACCAAAATATTCGCATGAGAAAGCTTGTTTGGAAGACAATTCTAAGACTTTAGTTTTACTATAATGATTGTTTACAAATGCAATTCTTCTATTTTAACATAGGATTATGTTGAAGGGATTTGTTCAAAGGTAATCAAATGCATCTATGGGAAGAAGAAAAGAAACAAAACATCGATGTGTCTATCATAATTGCAACTCATAAAGTGAATTAGGATGAACCCTTTAAGTTTTATGACAAATCATGTAAGCCTCGAGAGAGCTCAACTACTTTTGTGATAGTTGTACTAAGGAACACTTTCTCAAGGAGGCTCCTGTCATGAGAGCCTTACGATCTCATAGTCGCTACCCTTACTTCGTGAGAGGAACTCTCAAGATGGTTTTATAGATCGGAGATTAGGGTTTACTATAAGGTCTGTCTCCTATTCTCTATGAATCAAATTATCACGCCTCGGAGGTATACTTGTCCGACAAAACAGACGATACCCCCTAGTGATAATGTGATAGATACAACTTAGTATAAGTCCACACGACTTGCACAAGTCAAACACATGCAGTTAATAATATCCAAATAACCAAATCAACATATAAGAAAAATAAACCAAATGCAAATAAAACTAAGGTGCATGTCAACACGGCTTAACATTGCAATAAAACGTCCGAAACAAGTATCAAAGGGAAACTCAAATCCACAACATAGTTCACTTATTATAACATAAGTGCAGAAACCAAAATGAAATAATGTGCAATGAACCAAAAATATGAAAAACTCTCCATGTGACGTAGGACAGGCAGACAGGATCCCCTGGTGATAATATAGATCATCTATTTGATACCTGAGGAAAGTATACATAAACAGGAGGTAGTGAGTCTAAATGACTTCGCGGGTATAAGAAAGATAGTGCATGATATCTATAACAGTAGAAGTTCAAGGTACATACAGTCTCATGGGAAGAACTCTACCATGTATATGACCAAGTATAATACATATAATCAACTCTGCCAAAGTATAATCCGAAATCTCCTAATAGCATAATGATACTAATTACCAATCTAACACGGTTCAGTATTTGGTATAAAACTTAACTCCAACATATGAGTGCTATCACAGACATAGGTGAGTCATATATATATATATACATCCATCGAGTGCACACTCATCACATGCAAGTGCAACAGAAATCAAATGCATATGCAACACACATCAAATGCATATGCAAAGCATGGTCACTCCGGCGTACCTCTCCAGCTACCACG